>JAECUM010027880.1:0-34795 GCA_016617855.1 Megalonaias nervosa | reverse complement strand
CTATGCAGTAGACTGATCCCAGTGAGTGCCTGTATAGATTGGGTGTTGTCCACAGGAAGTGCCTAGCAACACTATGCGAGTGAGAATGATCCATGTAAAACTGGTTCATAAAATGGTGTCTTGCATATTATGGCACTTGCGAGTCGAGGAAATGGATAATTTCAATTTCTGATGGCTGATACTGTATCATCGATTGTGATTGTGGCCAATTATGATTAGAGTTATAGGGCTGAATCCAGTTGTGAAGAAACATGGCCATCTTGGCTGGCATGAAGTTGTCCAGTTTTTGAGATTAGGATGGGGTATGGGATCTTGATCCACATATCCAGTCCATAATTCTGATAAGTAAAACTGTAACTGATGTTTGTTGCTGCTCTCCATCTTGATGCCCAGAAATGATATGGTGTAAACCCTTGTGTGCAAGCAAATGAGTTCATCCCTCAAGGGGGCCCCAAGTGGCCGAGTGGTCTAAAGTGCTTTCCATTACGGAACACTGCCATCTCACCTCTGTCTGCGTGGGTTCGAGTCTAAGATTCGGCGAATGTGGATATGTGAGAAAGCTTGCCAGTAGCTTCTCGTGGGTCGGTGGTTCTTTCCGGGGATTTCCCGGTTTCTTCCTCCACCATTAATACTGGCCGCCATGTATAGCCTATCGTGTGCTGAAAAACGGCATTAAGCCCCACAACAACAACAACAACAAATTCATCCCTCAGGCTGTGGATGACTTCTGTCTATAATATGCAAGTCCAACATGTATTCCAGGAATGACAACCACAGAAAACTTCAACTGCCCACAGTCTAAATCTGCAAGACAAAACAGAGCAAACCTGATATTTACTTAGTGTAGTGACTGTCCTGCTTTTTGAATTTTTGAGAATCTGTGCAGGGTTACCCACCATGATAAATATGTGTAAAAGGGCACACATGACCTGTACAGGTAGAGAATTACAACCTCAGTATTAATATTTAGAAAAAGGACATTAAATAATCAATTCTTGTCACCAATAGCCTGTAGGAAGGTGAATTGACTGCCCATACAGGCAGAAGCACTGGAGCATCACTTATAGTAATTATATGAACAAATTAGCAAATAATTCTTCTAATAACAGCTTACCCATTGGAAGGTCCATTATAGATTGCCCATACAGCCAAAATCACTGAAGCCTCACTGTAGTAACAGGTATTGGCTGGATGATACTGAGTAAAACATGTACTGAAAACTTACCTGAAGCTACATCAAATTTGTATCAGTATAGACACATCTATGATGACAGCTTTTTTGAAAGAAAACCATAACAGCTGCACCATTTTCTGGATCTATACCAATTTGAAATGTGTGCTTTCAATACTACACCAAAGAGTCAGGTGCTGATTTCAGTAATAAGTCTTCCAAACTCAGGTCTGTAGAGGGCCAGAAATTATGTTAATAAAACAATGTCCCTGACTTTTTTCGGCTACAAGTAGGACAAGCTCTCAAAAGATTCTTTTTACTAAAATCTTACTTTCATTATCAACCAATCAGGGACATTGAAACCATGTATACTCTATTTTATCTTCACTGATTTATAGTATCGTTCTCGTTCTTTCATATCTGTAGTAATGTGAGACCTTCAACAACTCTCAACAGTTGTATGCCTTTTCCGAACATGCTGATTGGACACACTCTAAGATAATGTTCAAGTAACAGAAATACCATGGGATAACCAGAGACCAATAAAATCAAATAAAATGGTCACGTTATCTCCCCTGCAGGGATGCTGCCAGGATTTCAGGATTTAATCTAAGTTTTGTATGTGTGTGATCTCCAGTGAGGCAGTGGTGGCGGGAGGAATAGCCATTGTTAAATATCTCCCTAACACTTAAATATCTGACACTCTTTCTTACTTTTCCACTCTGCTACGGCTCTACTGAAATCAAAATACTCAAAGAGATGTCATCTCTAGTTGTATAGTGATTATTACTGTGATGTCATTGGGCATGGTCACGTGGTTGTGGTGGGGTCTTGGTTGGGATGGCAGAAAGACCATAGGCTTACTCCATATTTGACAGCTAATTATGATGTTGTCAGAAGAATTAAACTTTTTCTAACAATTCAGTTGGACTCAGATTATATACTTGATTCATAGTCAATGAACAGGTTCTAAAATTGATGTGTTTATTTTGGAGCCATGTTCCTCCATCACATTCAAGACCTGAATACAGTTGTATACCAAAGGTGAAATTAGAACAGTTGCATCCTAAATTACTATCATGGCAACTTTAAATGTTATTTAATGTGAGACTTTAATGCTAGAACTCATAGCTTCAGTGATTTTGGGGTTAAAAAATGAATTTCTTCTCAAACAACTCAATTTAGTGCAGATAAAAATTGTTTTTTAATGATACTGAGAATTCTGGATGTGTAAAAATTTCACAAGAAACAAACAACATTGGATCAGGAAATTAATACCACTTGGGAAAAACTGATATGAATATGAAGAAATAATGATAGTATTATTTAAATGGAATATGTGGTTACAATACGAGTGCTGGTTCTATAACTTTGCAAAATACATCTCATACAACTATTCTGTTGTTTCTAACAACACTCTGTAATATGGTAATAATTTTTGCACACATGAAGTTGACCCACTTTTTACTTTAGTCCCTTGCTAATTAATAGTTTTAGATTTTTCAACAAAACTAAGCACATTTTAAATTTTGACAATAATACATGATCACAAATATTTAGAGTGTAAGAAAATAGAAGTTACAATTTTATTAAAAGTATTTGTACCAGTAAAACTAAAGGAGATGGTAAAAAAGAATCAGGATGAACAGATTAGTAGTGTAGTAAAGAATCCATATATCAGAATGACATCAAGTATTTTTTCATCAATTTTGTCATTAGTTAATGACACTGCTTCAAAATATTATGTACTAGATAATAGTAATCCAATTTGTAATACAGATACCAAATGATGGCTTGGAACTAAGTGCCAAAAGGTCTGCAGAAAATATCAACATCCTCAAAATATACATAGGAATAACCACACACAAACAGGACAAATTGTATCCATCTTGCTTTGAGTTTACACATTTTAGTCAGTTTCTTATGTTTAATGTCATTCAATTTTGCACATAGAGAGCATGAACTTCATTTGGTAATACATCTGCATGATATGAAAGTTAGTCTCATTATTCTTTTGTTGCCATAGTGGTTCTGCCAACTAGAGATCTACACACAATTATGTTGTATGGGGATTCTCTGATGATCCCTATGATCATTAATCTGTTGATTGTTTTTGAATTTAATATGATCCTCCTCCTCTGTGTAGGAATATTATTCTGTGCTGAGAACTCCCTTTCATTGTCTGCTGTCTGAAACACATATGCATAACTAGCTTGAACAAGTTATTGTTCTTCATGGTTGTGCAATTTTCAACATCTCATAGGTATGGCCTCATGGGTATTCTCTCTTTAATATCTCTGTTCCAAAAAGAAAAGTTTTCACTAACATGAACTCTGCCAAAGATTCACTTCTTTGAATCAGTGTTTTGCTGCCTCTTATGCCAGATTTTTTTTCTCTTCCATAATGCTGTATTAGGGTTTTAAGTCCAACATTCCCATAGTCTGCTTGTTCAGACATGGGGGTATCTTGAATAAATAACCGGCATCCTGTCCATCCAACATGTACATCGGACTCGCACTCAACATCAATTTTGGGCTCAAAATCACACACTGGTATTTCCAGTGACATTTTCCCAATGTCCAACAGACTGATATACATGAAATTCATTGTCATCATAGCTATCACCAGCCAGTATTTGCCGACTGAAAACGTTGTCTGACAACAAACCCTGTTGTGATTCAGCCATTTTGGTTTCCTGTGTGGCCCTTATTTGAAACACGCATTTGTAAAACTTCCATGATGAAAGTAAGGTTAAAACTACCATAAAATGCCTGTTCCAGGGCCCAATGAACCAATCAAATTTAGTTTAACAGCCATTCATGTCGAACCGAAGTATCCAGCTATTTGATCGTTTGCCTTCCTGAATCTGGATGTCGCATCAAACACTGTGATATTGCTACTGACAGCGCGAATTACGTCGTGAAATGCACTTTTAAATTTAAAAGTTGAATAAAAATTGCATACTGCGCAAAGTACGTTTTATATCCGTAACATTGACATAATTTGTGGAACGTGTATCACTGTTTTAAAAGTATGCGAATTCGTACAAATTAGGTGCACTCGCGTGTACTGGCATCATTTTCTGACCCAATGTTTTATTCATGTTAGACTGCTAGGAGGGGGTTAGATGCGATTTTAAACATATATTCGTTTTTTTTTCTGACAACCCCACCAGCAATTTCTCATTTTGTTAACACAACCCACAACAGAAGTGATTTTCCTAATCAGCCTTCCACTGTCAGAATCAAAATAGTTTGAAACACAACCGCCTACAGAAGTTTTTTTGAAGTGCTGTCCCGGGGGGGGGGGGGGATATATGTTTTACTGGAACAGCCCAGAGTATAAAACTTTCAGAACACAAAGCTGATTACAATATCTGCAAAATAAGGTGTATTTCCAAAATCCAGCTCCTATATTTGGCTATTTCACTAGTTGCAAACTGTTCATTACCTGCAAACTTTATTCAATGAAGAAGCATTGCTTCAAGTTGGACATGACCAAATTCAAAAAGAAAAATACCACTATTAAACGAACTATCTTGGTTTTGAATGATAAAAAAATAGTCTATACGATTCAGTCTCCTTGCTTATAATGATCTCCCATCAACTTCTAATTTTATGAAAAAAGTACAAGTTTTCATCAGCTTAAGGGTGACCCTCAATCAGCTAACAGATGACTAACACCATTGTTGCAACCATTTAAAACATACAGCAAAATATCACTACTAATTTCAAGTTCTGTGAAATATGCTACTAGCAGAATATTTCTTTACTTTTAACTATATAACTTCTGTTACACACAGTACAAGTGTCAATGCAACAATCATATTCAATATGTAGAATAGGGCATCTATGCATATTGATAAACTGTTCTCACATCATTTTGATAAAGCACGTCATGGTTCTTACCTCTATTGGTTCCTCTCTTGTCTTGTCTGTTGTAGCTATAATGTCATCTAGTAATTTGAACTGAGAGAAACTATCCTGAAAATATAGAAGTTGTAGACAGAATATAAAGCAAAAAGCAATGCCCAATGGATTTGTTACAATCATTGTAAAACAAAACTCAAAGTTAGCATAGTAAATACATACGGGTGCTTAAGTAGAGACTGTGCAGCATGATCACATGAATTCACATAATTATGCAACCTGTGTAAACCAAATTTAGGGCTCTACTTGGCACTGAACAAACAAGTTATCAAATTTGTGACTTGATCAAAGCTTTGTCGACTAAAAAAAACAAAGCAGGTGCTGCCTTCACAAGCTGAGTGATTAAGGTCAGACTCACACAAAGAAATGAAGAACTCTACTTCGCACTGAAAAAGTATTAAATTCACAGCTTGTTCAAAGGAATGTCAACTATGAAAACAAAGTGCATGCTGCCTATAAAAGCTAAGGGGATATCTGCCCTAATGCGCAGGCTTAAAAGTGAGCAAATATCACTTGGGAATTAGATGTGGCTTAAGCAAATGGCAAATATAAACCACACCAAAATTGTATTTGTATCAAACACAGTGTCTCTGCTGCAAAACACATTATAATACAAATACAGGTTGTTCGGATGAATATGGAAACCAGAAAATACCTACAGTAAACAACACTGATGGACATGTCAATTTGCAGTAAGTAATGTTTAATTTAATATTTTCAAATTATTAAAATCTAAATAAATGTAGCTATAAGTTTTATTAAATGGATAAACATACTGCATACTATATATGCAATTCTGAATGGAAATAGTAGCAAAAATATGTAAAAATATCTGAACTGACAGTATTGTGTACATATTGCAAACATCTAGAGTTTCTTATAGTACTCATAGAGTTATCAAATTGTTTGTCACAAGACAAACCCTATCATGCATCAATCAAATTTTCAGTAAAGAAACCGACTTATGAGCAAGTATATCAATTTCTTGATTTCTGCAACAAAATATGGTGTCGGTGTTGGCATATGAGATTCTTAGTTAAACTCGTAATTTTTGGTAAGTAGATAACCAATGCATATAATCACATAGACCCAATAATTGGTAAAATAGAGGCTGGAAAATGTTGAGTAGACAATGTGTAGCAACTGACTTATCTTGAGTTAGATTTTACCTCAGGATATATTGATTTTGACCTGTTAATGAATTTCCTTCTCACTTCATATGGCAGGACATTTATCTGAAAAATGATTAAAAGCAAACTTTAAAATTGTGGTCATACCTTATATAATACTTCTGCAATCAATGAATAACCCTTAGAGCCTTGACAAAACAAAAGATATCAACAAAACATACTAACACAAAAACTCCAATTTATATTTTTAAAAGACCCATATGATAATTTTACAACTATATTTATTCCTATAATATCCACTGTATCATATTTTGGAGAAAATTAAAGTTGATGACAAAACATCACATGTAGCAAGTTTTCAAACTATGGGAGTTTATGCAACATGAATACTGAAACTTTCAAATAAGAATGGAATTATATATGTTAGACCTCTATTAAGTAGTTTCCCCCTCATGTGCTGGTATTGCATGTTCCTCAAAATGCAGTGAATTCACGATTTTCATTTAGTTCTAATTTTCTCTGGATTTCATAGTAACTAAAAGCCAGAAATTTAATGACCCAACAAAAACTAGATTTTCAAAAAAACAGGACCAGCTCATCCTCATTCATGAATTGAAATATCAATGAAATTGGCAAATTGGCAAAACGACAAATATTTATACCCATAAAGGTCAATACATTCAATCAAAGCTACAAGTATCTGGGTCAACTGAATCAACTTGGTATTCATTGCAATGCAGTGGAAATTCAAACTATGGCCTGTGACATAAGAGTACTGTAAACAGCACATTATACATCCACTCCATTTTTAATGGCTTTCCATGTTGATCAATGAAAGTGTTGCACTGAAGCTAATTTTTTTTTCCATTCAGTCAAGAGTGACCTTGACCTTTGCCCCTGATGGACCAGCTTCTTCTTTAACCGATGTGCAAGCCATCCACAAAATGTGGAAGAGGCCTTTGACTCAAAATGAATGCTAGTTTTGGAAACCATTTTTTCTTTCTCAGACACTGACATTGACCAATGAACCCAAATTCAGTAATCTTCTTTCTTCCTCAGATCGCAAGTCATCCACAAAGTTTGGCTGAGGTATATAATGTATCACTAATGTTAATGTGCTGACACCATTGTTTTATTAAGTCAAAGTGACCAAATTGCCTTTGAGCCAAAAATTGACAGGATTCTTTTCAACCCTAAGTGCAAGCTATCCATACAGTTTGGCAAAAGTAGAGGGTGGAGAACTTATGTTATTGGGCAAATAGCTCTTTTCTTCTTTTAGTCACAGTGACCTTCACCATCCAATTTTTACCTTCGAATCCAAAGGATTCTTTCTTGCTCGAAGTGCATGCTACTCACAAATTTTGGGAACTGTAGGTAGTTGAGAACTCAAGTCATTGTTCAGAAACCACTTTCTTTTTTTCATCACAGTGACCTTCTCTTGAGGCTTGTAAGTCATCCACAAAGTTTGGTAAAACAAAGTTTGGTAAATGCAGATCATGAACAACTGACATACTATCTGGAAACCAGATTGGTTAACATACAAATAGATGGACAGATGAATGTACAACATCATAATACATTCTGCTTGATGACAAACATATAAAAGATGAAGTGATACAATAATGAGGTGCCCTTAATTTTGGTGGTACTGGATGATGTGATACAAATTTAATTAATAGCAGAAGGCTTTCTGCCAAATCTGCTGATATTTTGCTGAACAAACATAAAAATCATTTATTCTTTAATTCTTTTATATTTTTAGTTATTGCCGGCCATGGCAGATCAGAATTATTTTTAACAACTTGACATACCGACATGGTGTTTCTCTAAAATACTGAAAATAGTGACAATAGTAGAGAGATACCATTGATATCTAATTAATATATCATATGTCAAGATAATTGAAAACTACATTTTTCAAGCAAAATCTTAAAGACATTCCCAAGTTTTACTGTATCGTCAGTTGATGCATGCTGATAACAGATTGTAAAGAAACTGGCAATAATTACCACACCATTCTCTACTCTCATAATGATCTAAAGAAAACTGCTGCAAACTGTTACTGCTATAGAAATTATCAAGCAAAACGGTGCATCTTAATGGCAACAGTAAAAAATTTAATAAAATTTCTTTAAAAAGCATGCCTCAATCAACAATAACAGTAACTAAATCAACAACTTTTGTAGGTATTTATACTGACCTAGTTATTTTAAGCAAAATGGCTCATGTACAGGCCACTCACACTTTTCTCTTTTTCACAACAATGAGCTTTTCTGACTTTAACTTTCATTTCATTCACATGGTCAATGATCTAAGTTAACTAAAGTAGTAAAATCAAGAAGGTCCATGTTTACTTTTAATTCTGGGAACATGTTAAATGTGGTAGATGACTGAGAGGTCATGATTTCAGTCTGAATACTTACCCAATCATTTGATAACATAGACAACATCTGCTCAGGCATCAATCTGGTGGTTTCTATACCCTGAAATATAATAATGCTCTTCACTCCACTGTGTTGACTAAAGGGAACCTTTGAACTACCAGTATATAGAATCAAACATTGTAATGCACATGATTTATCATTTCTATTTTGCTGTTGTAACAAGAGGCCAAAGTGGGTTTAATATCACTCATCTGACATCTGCCCAATAGCCAAATGCAAGAATTGGCCAAAAATTCCGAATACTATGTGTTAAAATTTGCTCCAATGCTGCTGATTTCATGTTTTTATAAAAGTACCTGTTTCAAGATTTCTCCAATTTGACATATCAACATCATCTGACAAATACTGAACGACCCATATACCAGGATGCTTTCTCTAAGAGTCGGTCAAGTGATGTTAAGCAGCTTTTAAAGTTGTTTGAATGTTTTCTGTTTTCAGTGATGGCACCCATTTTTGATGAGGAAATGGTTTCAATTCAATAAATTTTGAAAGGCCTTTAAACCGTGATGCTTTCCATCAAATTTGGGTCAATTCTAATATGTGGTTATTGATTGATTGATTGATTGTTGTTGTTGTCTTAGGGTTTAATGCCATTTTTCAGCACAAGATAGGCTATACATGGTGGCCTGTTTAAATGGTGGAGGAAGAACCTGGGAAAAGCCTGGAAAGAACCACCGACCCATGAAAAGCTACTGGCAAGCTTTCTCACATACCCACACTGGCAGAATCTGAGACTTGAACCAATACAGACAGAGGCAAGATGGCAGTGATTCGCAACGGTGAGTGCTTTAGACCACTCAGCCACTGTGTGGTTACTGAGAAGTCTTCTAATCAAAAGCCACATTTAATAGTATATTGCCATTACACCACTCCCTCGATAAATCGCGCCCTGATAACTCGTGAACCTGCGTATAACGCGGGGTCAGGCATGAATCCCATTTTTGTAACCACAAAACACCCAAAAAACTGATCCCTAGTTCTTAAACTTGAAGAAAATTTGTGATCAAAATCAGTATTTGATACTTTGATATATTGCTCGTTTTATGGACGAAAACGGTCGATAGGACCTGGAAATTTTAATCAACATTTTGAAATTATCAACTTTTAATAAGAAGTCATATAATTGGTTACATTTTTTATCCAAATGACATTCATAGTAGATCGTAATTGAAGAAATTCAATGAAATTTCGATCAATGATAATGTCACTTATGTCTAGTTTGGGCAGTAAATTAATATTTCAATGCCAATTAAATAATTTTAATTAAGTGAAATTTGTGTTATAATTCTATCTTTATGTTCCTCTTAAGTCTAATCATCACGCAATGTGTATTTAAATGTAAAATGTGGCAATTTACCGTAACAGCTATGTCCGCGAGCGTTTCCCTGAGAACCTAATTAAGTGCCGACCGTGTTTTGATGACTGATTTGCAGTTAAGTATTTGTATTGTTGCACTGAATTAAAAGTTGGCCTCCTTTGTATTATCACGTTAATTATGTCTTCTGAATAAAATAAAGAAAGTGGAATAAAAGAAAAAGGTAAAAAGCATGCAAATCCTACATACTTAAAATCTAGTGGTCGTATGTCGAGAGAACTCACTTTAGTTGATCAATTGAACACTGTCATAAATGTTATTGTGTATGTAACATAAACTACTTTAAATTAATGGACTCATTCATAACTGATCAAAGATAGCAAGGCAACCAAGCAAAATGAATACTTCATAAAATAAAGAGCTTTGTTTCAGATACGGACTATTGTGGGCAAGTGAGTTTTAGAGACTTCCTGAACTTGAACTTAGAGATATCCTCAAGGATGATAAGAAGTTTCACTATTACTTCCAATGAAATCACGACATCAATATTGTACTAAGTGAACAATATAAAATTCAAGTTTCCACGTAGACGATTGTCTCACAAAATAAATGTCTTTAGTTTTGAAGAAAAGGAATCTTGTTTGGTGGTGTATCAACAGTTAGTCTTGTTCCCTGCTCCATTGACTCCCGACTTGGCAGTATACTATTAGACACCACTCCGTGAACCAGACTTATCAACAAAACAAAAAGCAGTGACATAATACACAGATGTTATCTTACACAAGTTGGACATTTTGAAAATAAATATTATTTATACAGAATAACAAACAACTTCATTCAAAAAAGTGAGTTATTAACAATTACTATCGACGTGATTGTAAAACAAGGATTCAGTCATTAAACAGCCAGTTTCCTACCCCCCCCCCCCAAGGTTTTCTCTATGTCTAAGCAGATATTTTCAATTTTTGGAGATCCATCAGTAATTTGCACCCTCGCTTATAGTGCGGTCTATGTTTGAGGATCCCAGTGTGCGCGAGTTATCAAGGGAGAGGTGTACCTGTAAATACTTTAAAGACCTGTATGTCAATGTGCTTTCAGAAAAATCTGGTCAAATTCTGTTGAATGGTTTTTGAGAAAAGTTAATAAAGTTTACGCAGTAAAATAATTTATAGATCTTCATGACAGGGTATTTCCCATTATATTTGGTCAAATTATGTTGAATGGGTTTTTGAAAAAAGCTGCTTAAAGGTTTCTCAGATTTTAGTATTGGTTGGAGTACTTTAATGTTGATATGCATCCCTGGAGTAAATCTTAAAGACCTTCAAGGTTTCATGCGTTTTATCTGATTTGACAAAATCTGTTCAGTAGTTTTTGAGAAGTCATTTAACTTTTTTATTTTAGATGATGACTATATATGATGAATTGTTATCATGTCAACAAATTTAAAAGCTGCTCTCCTGTTATGTATGATAGTTAATATTTTGTAACTGACTTTTCCATAATTGAGGGTATGAGTTTGTGCCTATCTGAATGAAGTCTTTTTTCTTGTAAACAACATATTACATAGCTAATTGTTGTTCATGATTGTACATTATATTTTAAGATTATTAATATTTGTACATACACATGTTTACTTGGATTTGAGTTTAGGACATTGGTTTTCCCTAAGAAATTCCTGGTGTAACTGATGTTTCCCCATGTTCTTTACTAACATTTTAGTAATAAACCCGATCTGGTTGACAACTTATTCTAGAAACGAATTTTTGACCCTCATCCTGGTCCTCTTATTGTGTCTCAGGCTTTAATATATATTCAGAATACCCTATACTTTTTTTACTTGTGACAGAACTTTTAGGACTATTTAGATTTAATTCATCAGACTGTATGTTTTTTGCAAATCTGCACTCATATTCCAGGGAAATAAATTAGTGTGTTGAATTTTACTAAACTTGTTGGTTTTTGCTCTCTTCTACTCATACTTTAAGGCAAAGGGATCCTAACTCTCCATATAATCAAGTAAAGAGAGTTTATGAAGATAAAATGAAATTTGAAAAATATGAGGCTCATGGGACCTAGTATTATGTATGCTGTATCATTGGCTGAAAAATGGATGTAGTTTGGGTTAAAGGTTTCCACTGTTCCCACTGGCTCATGTTTAACATACTTATTTGGAAAAGATAACTCAACAAGATGTATGTTTTTGTTCATAATTACATGTATGTTACAACTCCAGGTCTTAAAATATGTAACAGAAAGAAAGTGAAATCAAAACTTTTAAATACAATTCAAGAAGCAATTTATTTCCCTATAACACAAAATTACAATCCAAAAGATATAATACTGTCAATTCAAAATAATCCTAAATGTCAGAAGTCCAAAAATAAATAATGTTCCAAATGAATTAGAATATTCTTGAATGTTCTGATGTAACATAATGATACAATCTAGAATGTCTTTGAATGAGTCCATTATAATCCATAGTGTTTATAAATCCAAAATTGAATGAGCAATTTAATAATTCCAATGAATATTCCTCTCATATTACATCTGATGTCAATGATGCAAATGCAAACTGATCATGGATTCCCACAGGCAGATTTAGAACAGGAATCCCTATTTATACACATTTTCAAATGACCTAGATGTAAATCATTAAATAGAAAATTCCAGGCTAATTTTCAACATGACCTAGCCTAGATTTGTCAGAAATCAAATGCTATGTAAAGATTCTATTTACAACTTACAATCAGGGGCAAAAATTATCAATGCAAACATTATATTTACATTATTTAAACTCACAATCATCGAAAAAAGTCAAGCACACAATTAAACATACATAACACATAAGACAGCTATGGAGAAAACTTGCCTTGCTCAGATATATAGCACTGTAACTGACATGGTCTATCTGGGTGAGGTTCAAACCTATGACTTTTGTCATACATACTGGGATCACTTACCACTGATCCACCACATCTCCCAATATATGGATTTCAAGAAGTATAATGTTAAAATGGATTCTGTGAGTTTTTTTTTTTTCTTTCCTTTTCTCATGAAATGTTGTATGTAATACATGGATATACATGTCTGTGTCTTGGTTTGAACAGCTTTTTCTGTCTATTTTACTGTGGTCAACACACAATTTAATCTATAGAATTATTTACCATCTGCTTCAGTCATTTAAATCAATAATAATAATAATAATAATAATAATAATAATAGTAATCATGATAATGATTTTATTTAGAGAAGGTAACTCGTTTGGTTACAGGTACTAATCTACCTTGATTGTTATCTACAATATATATAATATATACAGCACAATGTGACAACAATTAGAATTTAGTTATTCGGAAAATCTGAGAAAGTTTCAGGCTCGTAACACATGCAGAAGCATCAGTAAGCACATAAAGATAAATAAAATATCAAATGTTCTGAAAAAGAAGCAAAGAAAGCAGGACATCTTGAAAGAAGCCTTTGAACCTGCATTATGTCACTGGGAATAATGTTCCTTACCAGTGGACCAGAATATTGAAAGATATTTCAATTGAATTCGTTCTTTGGCTTTGGTATAATCTAATTTTACTTTTAACAGACCTTAAAATTAGAGTACCATCAGCATCTCTTTGGTGAAAGACATTGCACAGGTAGGCAGAATTGGAATTTATAGACACTTTATACATAAATTTCACCTTTCTAATGAATATTCTTATGTATATTGGTAACATGTTTATATAATGCACTGCATCTTAAAACTGTCCATACATTAATCTACAATCAAATGGCATGCCTTCTTCTGGAGTATTAGAAGTTATGTTTATAATTACATGCATTATCCCAAATTACATTACCACAGTCCAAATATGGCAGAATACGACTTTTATAAAAGATGACTCTATACTGAAAAGGAATGAATGTCCTTATTTTTCTGAAGTAGCCAAACAGAAAAACCTTTGTTGAAAAATCTTTATTGTGAATAGACCAGTTTAGATTGTTAGCTACAAATATAGCAACTATTTTATCAGGAGTGGTAATTTTATAGTTTAACTGCTGCATTTACATTATTTCCTTCATACAAATCAGGAACTGTAGGTGAACCTGTCATGTGGAAATAGGCCTAATGGCAGACATCACTGTGTCTGGGAAGTACCACTTTATTAGATTGCCTCTTTTCGTAAACCATTGGGCAAATATATTCAGGAAAATATACAATTCATAGAAAGCAGAGTCTAAATATTATGTTATTGAAGATTTAGCTTTAAATGCTTTTGTGTAGGTTAGAAACATAGATGCACTCACATGTTGGCTGTGTCGATTCGGTCGAAGAAAAAGGGTTTAGTTCATTCATATACTGACTTTAATTCTTCCATGCATTGTCTATGAACATTTATGGTAAAGTTTTATCAGCAACAAAGAAATTAGGATGAACAGTATGATCTGAAAGACATGTGCATTTGCTCTCATGTACATGGTACAAGGGTTGTTTCAAAGAAGCTTAGAAATTTTTTTCAACTGCCATTTTATAGTGAACTTCTAGAAAGTAAAAAGAAAAATTCTTGATTTACAGTAGTTAAGCATTTGTACTAACTTGCAATTACATGTACAATACTGTAATCCAGTTATTCGGTTAAAATTCGTTACAATGTATAGCTTCAGATCTGTTCTCTTTTCTAGTTATACTGCCAAAATACACTGCGTATGAATATAATAGTTTTTAAACATGCAACAAATGTGTTTATAATATAGACAGAATTTGTATTATAGACAGAACTCAATGTTCTATTTGAAAATAAATTATTGCTTAAAGCCAATGTTAAATGTAAATATGCATAAGGGGAAATTGAGGGCATAATTCAAATAAGATAATGAAAACAACACACACACACACACATGTTGCATGTCTTGCTTTGCTCCCACTTCTCCCTGTTAAGTTCTCACTTCTTCCTGTTCTGTCCAAAAGGAGAAGTCACTTCTCCCTAAACTTCAAACCTAGCTTGACCCCTGCTTATAATTACACAATACTTCCCCTGCATAATGTGTATATCATAGTTTTCCAAACAGGTATGCTTCCAATGAATATTCTACTTGATGTAATATACAAATGTCCCCAGGAGAACCAAAGCTTTACTGTCCAAAATGAATTTCTCAGAATTCATGATAAGTTGTTTCTTCTGTTCTTTCATTCTTTCTAACTTCTGAGTGCTGAATCCATCCCACATATTCTTCAGAAAATCCAGCATGCTAAGTTGATTAAGATTATGCAGTTTTTGGTAGGCAAAACCAATCTTAATTAATTAATACTACCTGCTATTATTAAATTCTATCTCTGTTATTGGCACTAGTTCAGTCCAGGTTGAAAATTCACATGACCCTGGCAAATGCAGATCAAGATGAAAAAGAATAAGCCCCAGTCCAATACCTTAGTCTGACTAGTTTAGTGTCCTAAGTTATTAGAGCATGTGGGAGGTTGTGGGCTACAAGCCCCGCTGAGTCGTACCAAAGACTTATAAAAAAGGTATTTGTAGCTGCCACTCTTGACGCTCAGCATTACGAGGTTAGTGTTTGGACAGGTCAGCCTGGTGTCAGGATAATGCGACTCGTTGGGACACGATGCTAAATGTCAGTGGCATGATGTTCCAGTGCCAGACATCAGTTGCCACAATGCAGGTATCGTAGAGATATGACTCAAATTGTCAAAGCTCATTAAAAATCTAAATCACAAACACACACACACACCCAATACCTTAGTAATTTACATCTGGAATATTGTCATTCTTTGACCTTGACCAAGACTGTTATGCTTCATCTTTGACTGATTTGAGCACATCCTAGGTTTACTGAAAAGTGTGTGCTCATTGCCAAAGAAATGGAAGACCATCAAGTTTACTGACTGACAGGAATGTCTCATTGATTTTGATCTGCACACGATCCATGAACACTGATGCAAAATGTAAAAATAAAATCTTTCATAAAAACAGTGCCACATTTATTTCCAAGGTAGTGCACATGGAACAGTCTTCTTCTTGAGAATGTTGACATGTAAAAAATATCCTGTGGGGGCTACTCTACACTGATGTTATGTAATGATAGAAATATATTTGCACATGCCTCCAGCCCAAGTTTTCTGTGTTTACAGATCATGATGGAAGAGGTATCACCAACACAAATCCTGTGAGGTTTCCCAACCTTTGAGATGGAACCACATATTGTGCAGACTGTTAAAGTTGGTCTAACAGTCAAAGGTTCAGTCTCCATTTGGACCACATAATCATTGTTATAGGAGCCCAAGCACTAAGGTGATCTCTAGGCAATCATCATGAACCAGAGTCAACTGAATGCTCAGGTTGACAACCATTTGTAATTGAAGGAATCCTGGGCAAAGGAGGATGTGCACTGAACATAATAAAGGAAACCACTTGCCATTTCCATATTTTGTCATGACAAATCTTTCCCATTCAGCGGCTTCATTTGCAACCGGGAGGGTCTCATGGAGGGAAACGCTGGTGAAACGATCACCCTACCTTTGCCTCTTGTCCACAATAATTCAAGAAAACTTTGGTTTTCGATGGTTGTTAATTTGGTAGGACTGCTTCCCTGTGGTCTGTGTTTTACACATAAGCTGCTGGGTATCCAAACAGAAAACTAGTGTTTGGCACTTATAAAACAGCCAACTTCATCCTGAGAGAAGGCATTTGCAAGAAAAAGCATCTGCAGAAGCTTCGGGCTCATAATGATGTAAACAGACCAAAATGTCAGTAACTCAAGAAAAGATGTTGTAGAGGAATGAGGATGATGGAACTCTTAAGGGAGTGGATAGACAATGTCTGTAAGGCTGAGTCTTCATGATCTAATTAACAATTGAACTTTTGCCAGTTTTCTATGTTGTTTGGATAAAGGTAGTTAAAGCAATGTTTCTTGTGCTACCTGCAAAGTAGTCAGAGAAGAATGTTAAGGATGGTGGCTCACTACACTTGGAACATGTCTTGAGTTATATCCTGTTACGTTCAAGATGTCACTAAGTAAAGGCTCCATCTGGGTGGCAAAGGCTAGAGAATGAATCAACATCTCTTTCAAACTGAGACACCAAGGTGGACATCATATGCTGGAGGTGTCAAGTGGCACTATGCTGGTTAGATTGATCCATGAGAGTGCCTGCATAAACTAGAAATCATCTGCAGGAAGTGCACAGTAGCACTATGTGGGTTAGACTTCTGTATCACTGGGTTCATTAACTTAGTTTTTGGATACCTGTCACTAAGCTGGGCATTAGATGTAGTAAGTACCTAGTGGCACAATGACAGTCATCAACTGGAAAAAGATCATTCTTCTTGTGGTTTATATTGTATGATTGATTGTGGTAATAGCCCATTGTGATCAGAGGTATATGGCCATGTCTGGTTGTAAAGGAACAAGCCGTCATGGTTGACATGATGTCCAGTTCTTGAGGTTGCGATTGGGTATGGGATATTGATCAATATTCTGTAATTCTGATATGCAAGGTGGCAACTGACTGTTGTTGATCTCTGTCTTGCTCACCAGTAAACGATATGGTTATGAACCCTTTGTGTGCGAACTGATGACGTCCTTGTCCTTCAAGGTAAGCATCTGTGCCTTCCTCTTTAGCAGTTACAGAATTGCCAACCACTGACTTCAGTCTAAAATATGCATTTCTGACAAGGATTCAAACTGACAACCTGAGTAAGCTACACATGTAGAGTGGTTCTCCGTCTGGTCTTGCCCATGACTAAATCTGTAAGACAAAAGTAGAGCACAGAATATATACAGGTGTAGTGCATACTGCTTTACGAACTTTGGAGTATCTGTGCAGAGCAACACACTATGAAAAATAACCTGTAAAAGGGCACACATGGCCTAAACAATTAGAGTATAAGAGTGTTGCTATTAATACTTACGAAGTGGGTGCTAAATTATCAAATCTAAAAATGTTTTACCTGGAAGAAGGCCAATTTTTTACTGCCTTTAATTTACAGCTTAAATCACTGAAATGGCAATATAGTAACTATGAAGTGGATGCTGAGTAAAGCATCTGTCGAAAGATTATCTGAATGTATTCAACCATAGCAGAAGCTACAGTAAATTAAATAAGTTTTCTATAGTACAAACCATATCTACATATAAAAAAGCACCAAAGCATCTTTGTTCATATTTACAAAGTGCTACAATATCGATTGTAAATCAATGTTATCTTTCAGAAAGGCCCATGGACATTTTATAAAGGTAAAGTCACTAATGTGTCACATACATAAAATGAAGTGGACACTAAGACTAGATTGTAATGAAAACTTACCTCTACATATTCATAAATAGTATAAATTCTACTACCATATTAAATGGGTTTTCTTATCACACAACAGACCTGCTCTTATTGATATGGTTATACCAGTGTGAGGGAACGCCATGCAGGTATGTAACATAGGCACAGAAGTATGTAAAGATGACAAAGTGATAAGACTGAAAAGTCAGAAACTCTGTTGTCCACAAAAGAAAGAACTGAAAACTTCAAAATTTATAAATGGAGTAAACTTCCCTTTGAAGATGAAACTTCTTTTAAGGAAGAAAACTTCCAAAAATGCTTGTCTGGATTATGTGAGGCCTCTCTGTCTGTAGAGAGCATGCTACTTGGCGTGAGCGGAAGTAGTAACTGAAGAATTCGTGGGATTTGGCATCAATCTGGGTAGCAAGGGGAGATCACTCTAACTTCAACCTAGGTTGGCAGATAACTTTTAGCTTTTCTGTTAAAAAGTTGTAATCTCAAAGAACCAGATTTGTGAGGTATTATTATTTCTCCTACGGTATTACGATTGGGTATTTGAAGAAGAAAACTACATTTAAATAGCAGTAATACATAGTCATATGCCAAAATGTGGAATGATGTTTGGTTTACAAGCAAAACAGGTTTAGACATACATCATATGTAGGGTTAGAATTCTGGCAAAGTTGGTCAAGTTCTGTTTATTGAATTTTGCAACAAATTTGTTTGAATGGTTTCCTATTTCTTATAAAGGCTGCCACATTTGATGGTGAAGTAGTAACATACGTATAAATCTGAAAGGCCTTGAAGCTAGAGCAATTTACATTAAATTTGGTCTCATTATGATGAGTGCATCTGAATTCTTAAATGACTGCTTTCAATAACAGCACATATATTCAATGGTGAATATACATCATTTATAGAGACTTCAAAATCCTTAATACCAGAATGCTTTCTGTCTGATTTATCTGGTTAAATTCGATTAAGGGGTTTCGGAAAAAAATAGTTTTTTAATATTTACTTTTTTAAAAACTGTGCCAATATTGTAAAGCAGACTGGAATCATTTGCTTAAAATTTAGATCCTTTCAATCCACATTACTTTTTCTCAAAAGGGATCAAATTCTATATGCAGTATTTAAGAAAAAGACAAGTATTTGTCATTTTATAACAGTGTCCATGTTTATGAATCTGAAACCCGCAAATGCCAGGCTTTTTCAAATTTGGTCATGTTCTGCTGGAAAAGCTCTAAAAAGTAGCAATGGTGGCCACATTTAACTACAGATCTGCATCATCTGAATAATTTATAAGACATATATGAGAGCATTCATTCTCTCAAACTTTGTCAAGTTATGTTTAGTGGATTCTGAGAAGTCATTTAAAATTTCGTTCTTATTTTAGTAACTGTGGCTCCAGGTCAGACTGGCATGATTTGCACATATGTGAAAAAGACAACATCAGGATCACACCTGTGAAATCCAGATGAAGTCTGTTCAACACTTTTGGAGAATGATACACAATGCTTGAACAGACATGGACAAAGACTCATACCAAAAGCCCATTCGATCTTATGGATAGGTAAGCTAATAAATTATTATTTTTTAAAGCAGCTGCGACAAAATGAAACTCACCCATGCAGCAAACCAGAAGCCTTTATCTGCAAACAAGGTCTTAAAAGATATTGTGAAAGTATAATCCATACTGTTCTGAAATAAGGAAATTAATCAAATGTATGATGCTTCAGAGCAACTGACCTGTTTAATGAGGTCATGAACATATCAATTATACCATTTTTGGGATCTAGGATAAATTGTGAATAATCAGTGTAAAGTTGTCTTGATAATTCAACAGGTATAAAACAAGTATGCATTTAACTGGTCACAAAGTTATTGACATGCATGGTATGGTATTAGCACATTCATAATATTTTTGCATTAT
Source organism: Megalonaias nervosa (assembly GCA_016617855.1). Classification (NCBI taxonomy): domain Eukaryota; kingdom Metazoa; phylum Mollusca; class Bivalvia; order Unionida; family Unionidae; genus Megalonaias; species Megalonaias nervosa. The sequence continues at coordinate 14,598 of JAECUM010027880.1, read as the reverse complement.
CTTATTATACTGGTATTGCAAATTTATCTTAATGTATAGAAATTATGATGGTAAATTAAGTTTGACAGGAATGAATGAACACTGAATAAAATTTTTATTTACATGATATGTACTAGTTACCTGTAAAACTTTCCCCATCATCTGGATAGCCAGATATCACACTTATTTTGTTGTTGTTGTTGTTGTAGGGTTTAAAGCCATTTTTCAGCACAAGATAGGCTATATATGGCGGCCAGTAGAAGAACCCAGGAAACCCAAGAAAGGACCAACGACAAACGAGAAGCTACTGGCAAACTTTCTCATATACCCACGTTAGCCAAATTCGAGACTCAAACCCACACCGAGAGAGGTGAGATGGCAGTGATCCGTAACAGTGAGTGCTTTAGACCACTTGGCCACTCGGGACCCCGCACTTGTTTGGATATACTATATTATGCACAACTCTCCAGACAACTCTCTTGAATGTCCCATCAATACCACATCTGGCTATAGGTAGGAATTGTTATAGGGACCATATACCACTGACTGTGTGAAAACACTTGCCAGAGAATCAGCCAAGTTTTCGAATGCAAGGGAGTAGCCTGAGGAAAATTATAACGCCATTCCCAAGTGCTCTGGCAAACATTTAATTATAGCAAACCATGTATGCTGGTTATTCTTACATGGTCCAAGTAAGTTATTTTGAACAACAACTACCCATGAATAGGTCCAAGTGGACCTGGGTTCCTCTTACCTAGCTGACAGCTGCTTAACAGCCAAATACAAGAGCAGATGGCAAAGACATCTGGATTGGCAAGATGATTTCTCAAGAAATTTCTTTTAATGTGCAGTTATTGATTGCATATGGTTTGAAAATATCTGGCTTAAAGCTTTCTATAGCTTTGTATCTTCATCTGTGTTTGATGGTGTGTCAACATCATTTGTCCAATATTAAAAAGCCATTATGCCATGATGTTTTCTCACAAAGTGGTTAAATTCTGTTTAGTGATTTGTTGATATAAAGTTATTTCATTGTATTCCTATTTCTTATGATGGCAGCCAAATTTGATGATGGAGTAGCAACAGTTGTATAAGTGTTTGAGTGGTTTTGAGAAGTTGTTAAATGTATCCTGTATTTAGTAACAGCAACTATATTTGATGGTAAGCTGCCATCATTCATACCAACATGAAAGCCCCTTATGTCAAGGTGCTTTCTGATTTAATTGGTCAACTTTAGTTGTCTTGTTTTTGAAAGAAGTTGTTTAAAGATGGGGTTTTAAAGAAACAGTGGCAATTTTTGGAAGAGGACTACAAACATTTGTAAATATTAGTCTTTCATGCTATGATACTTCTTCTCAAAGTTGGTAAATTATGTTTACAACAGAAAGATACTCACATTAGGAAGCCGCCTGTATGATCTGGTTGAATTCTGTTAAGCAGTTGGGTTTTTCTTAGAAGTGTCATGGATTATACAGTCTTAAATTGTTCAAGGATCTATAAGGAATCTTCAGCAACTGTGAAAAGTTTCTAATAATTTTTTTCTTACCTAAGTTTAACTTTATCCATATATTACTTTATTTATTGCTGCATAAAAAGTTTCAGAAAAAGACCTAGGTAATTACACTACAGTAATGGGATGTTAATCCATCTTGTAACTGGTAGTGTATTATATGATCCACTCAATGTAATCCTTTTTATTAACTAATTTTGCTTTCCCTCATATAATTCAAGAAGTTTTTAACCAAATTCAAAGTCATTTCAAGGCAACCCCTCAAATTGACATTTTTTTTCAAGATGATAAGAATCATGTGTGCTAACAGACAATATGCCACACATCAATGAAGACAGACTAAGGACCATACATAAGCTTACCTGACCCTATTATGAGATATGTCAATAAATGACTTCTTGTGAAAGCTGGCAAGACAAAAATGACACTCACCCCTGTTGCCAAGGTTTCACATTAACAACACTAAGCAATAAAAAAGGAGTAAAACAGTCAATGAAAATGAAAATATTATTTTTAGAATAGATTTTTGGAGCATATTACAAGGAGACACTGAGTCTGCCGAGTCCTACCTGTTCTGTCTCTCCTTTCTTTATGACTATTGACATGAATGCAGAACACCCCATTGCAGAAGTCACATTGCTCTGGAAAAAAGAAAGTCATTGATGTTACAGAATTACTGACCTATGTATACTGGGCATTCATTTGACAACTATACCACATTTGAAAACTAAAATGAATTGTAGATGATTAGTGTAAAGTTGCAAATTCAACAGGTATGAAATTGGTATGAAAGACATTTTTCTCCATTTTACAGTCACAAAGTTGCCAACATGGATGATATAGTAATATCACATTGCTGACTGACATTACTGCATATATTTTTATTGCAAATGTACCAATTCCTTCAAGCATATATATTAGGATGGTAAAGTAACTTTCAGGGGAAGGTACTTCAACATTGAATACAATTCCAACGAGCAAAATGGTTAGCACTATTTTCATTTAGGACCACACAGAAAGCATAAGTTTATATGACAAAACCCAATGACAATATGACCATCCATTCAAGAAACCATCTTTATGTAGTAAAATATATTTCTTCAATAATATTTACCCGATCATAATACCTTATGAGAACTATTACTACTTCTAGTGTGTTGATTAATTACGTCTATGGGTTCTCCATAAAAATAGGAGGGGTTTTTAAATTATTTTGACTTCAAAAACATTGATTTATTGATTAAAGGTGGGTGCTAGCAGCAAATATGACAGGGTAAATCCCTGGACCCTGGTACCTAATCACACCACTAATTTTGCATATCCAGCCCCTCTCCTTGCTAAAACATTTTAGCTAAAATGGTAAAAGTTATCTCCCCACCTATGTGGCAGTTAGATTAATCTCCCATGGATACTTTGATTGTAACCAAATCATAATACATTAGGAAAAAAGGTAAAAGGTGGAGGGAAATGCATCACCTTACACCAGAGAGACTATCCCTGGTCCGCTAAAGGTACAAGACAGCTTATATATTAAAGAATAGACTCCATGTGTCAGGGAGTGGCTTCAAAAGGGGAGAATGTTCCCTTCTGCAAATCCAGTGAAGTTCTGAAGCCCCATCATTACAAAGCCGCCAAACGACCTGGGAAGGTAACCTGTTGTGCTACAGCTACAGGTCTCATGAAAGAGCCATGAAACAGGTGTTTCATCCCACATTAAGCCTTTTAGAATGAAAGATCAGCCAGGTTAGTACCCAACTTTGGCAAGGAACCAAAATCACTGGATGTGTGTAATCAAAACCAGACATAAGATCAGACAGGTCTTTGTTTCCATAGTAGAACATTAGATATTGAGGTACTGATGCCTGCATTGGTATAAAGTGTTCATGTGCACACGACTGTGTGAAGAAATTCCATCTGCCTTCTTAAGCCTTTTAAGTGGAGGGCCATCTCTCTTGAAAGATTTCTCCACCACTGGTTGAGAAGTGTTTGTTCCTGAAAGTTTTTTAATATGATCCAGACATACAGGTTCAGCAACTCTAGGTTGTGATGCAAACACCTGCCATTATGGTTACTTGCGCAGATGGGAATATCTCGATTTTCTTCGAGATTTTGTTGCAAGATTGATGATCCAAAACTTTTCTCACTCCACTGGAACAACCTGGATCAGGTGACATTCTGATTCTCTTGCTTTCTCTATCACCTTCAGAACCAGAGGTGTTGAAGGTATGACATGTATGTCCAAGCCATTCTAATCTACAGAAAGAGCATCAACTGCCCAGACCTTCAGACTCAGGGCTGGTGAGACAAAGGTTGGGAGTTTGGATTTACACATCACAGATAGGTCCACCACTAAGTGAAAACCAAGGGATGATGAGATCATTCTAATTATATTAGCTGGTTCTTCTGGGACAATAAGTCATGCAAGCCCACATGGATTGCATGGTCTCCCAATGGATGTCATTTAGAACCTGTCATGGTGTTCCATTATGAACCATGGGGCACAAATGAGTTGACTAAGTGTGCTTAGCTTGATGACCAGTGAAGAGTGCCAGTTTGTAGCTGACGGAACCCTAGACATAGGAGGAGGTGTGCTGCAAGTGATATTGAGTCCCTCAGAAACTTCTCAGTTCCATAGGTCATGATGGCAAATCTTTTCCCATTCAACAGTGAAGGATTTGAGTCTTCCCCATTCCAGGATATGTGATAAACGTAGCATGAAAATATTATCTTCAGATACAGGGACTCTCATGGAGAAAAATGCTGGTGAAAAGGATCATCCTCTCTCTGCCTCTTGCCCACTTATGACCTGGGAAACTGGTTTTCAATGATTTTAAATTTGAAAGGACTGCTTCCCAGTGGTCTATGTTCTAGGGACATTCCTGCAATCTTTTTGTTGATTGCCTTGCTAATCCCTTCACTGTAGCTGAGACTGCAAAGAAAGGAAATTGGTGTCCTCTGTGGCTTCTTTGCAGGTTTCAACAACCTAATCATTAAATAGGAGATTAGATAACAAAAGTTGCGAGCATAGCTTGGCCTTCTGATGGTCTTTAAGAAAGGTGGAGGTAGACAGCACTGCACGTCATTCCACCAGTTGTAAGTTTCTAGCAGCCCTGGCCAGAGTCGGGCCACTATGTTCAAGATGTGAGCCATTCTAGAAACAGACTCCCATGCATGCCCTGTGGGATTAAGGGTAGAAGATGATAAATTGTGCTCCAGCTATTGAAATATTCCCACAGATACTAGATCCAATATTAAGTCCATGACCATAACATTGCGCATCAACTGCTGTGTTGTTTAAATACTTTCAATCTATACAAACACAGGACTGTTTGGTCATCCCTAAAACTGTGATATCTCAATTGACTGCTGAGTGTCCACATAAGGGATAAGAGATCTACTTGTTGGTCTACATATGATACCAGGACTAGCTAAAATTGACCACCTATTGAAGGCAGGAAAAGTAACTGCTACAACTGATCAAACGATGGCTAGTTCCTTTTGTTCTTAAAATGTATTGAGAAAAAAATAGTTTTGCTGAAACTTCAAAGGAAACTGATCACCTTTGAAGCACCAATCATTCTGTATAAATACTAAGCAAATGAAAAAAATTCAGTCTCAGTCAACATTCTACAATTATTTGATGTTGCCGCCACAATAAGAAACATACATCTGCTTGGTCCTCAAAGCTGTCCATTAGCGTTAACTTCAATAACACATGCACCCTTCATCAAAGAAAACCAACTACAATGTTCATTAAAAACAAATAACCTTTCATCAACGGAAGTCAGCACCAATCTTAGATAAAAACAATGGAATCTGATAGACTGTTGCATTTTCCAAAGTGACTGAAACATGTGTATTGTGCCATGAAAGTTTCATTTTTGCTGAGAAAAAAATTATGCTTACGGTCGCTACCCAATGGCAGCATAAAACGCAAATTAAATTTCCAATCTTTTCAAACCATAGATATATGGCCGTCAAGTTAACTGAATATGAGGTATCTTGCAAAGATGTTTGCTAAACTTTTTAAGTTATGCGAGTTTTCATTTCCCTATTAATAGGCTCATTCCCCTGCATAGCCTTGGCAAGATGATACTCTCTCCAGCTGACCAAAATCTAGGCCAATTTAAGTACAGGTACATGTAGCATGTATGTAAACAGCTATACCCATGTGCTACTTGTGACAATTGTGGTGAACTGTTTAAGTGACAATCGGATATAGATCAAAACAAGGACTATCATTTTTTTATACAATACAGCTCACATCTATTTTCAGAACCCCACACAACGAGGTGATGGTGGAGAAAGAGTGGAGAGGATTAAGAGAAAAACCTCCACCATCTCTCCATGTGTCCTGATGGAGTTGCAGCAGCAGCTCAGAGAGAATTGCTCTGCACACCACGCTTTCTCGCAGAGTTGTTGAGCATGACCACCACGGAGTGGATGTGGTCTCTATCAAATGGACATGGCTTACTGTGTATGACCCTTGCAGGTACGCACTTTAGGTTGAGAGAGAGAGAGAGAGAGAGAGAGAGAGAGAGAGAGAGAGAGAGAGAGAGAGATGACAATTTATCTACATTGTTATCAGATGATTATACACATTTTCTAGTTCTAATGAAGTCTATGTAATAGATATGATGCCAAATCAAATTTCAGATAATATTAATGAAGTCGCAATGCCTGGAAAACTGTACTAATACCACCATACATATTTCATTTATAAAAGGCTGATTAACACTTTTTGCAAGAACTTAATGCTTTTACTTTATTCAAAGAAATCTTAACAAACTTACAAACAGACTTGACAAGACCTTGTTGATCTTCTCTTGAACAGTGCAAAGTTTTGCTATTGTTTAAACACGATCCTTTGAGGTATGTACATTAAAATTCCTGATGACAGCAGCCTCTGTTTAAAAAAAAAAACAAAACACTGAATGTACACTTCAATGTGAACCACGTTTAGTCCTTGAAAGTAATGACCAGTCCCATGGCTGAATATACATGTACACAGCTACGAACTTTAGTTCAATTCTGAATGCATTTAAACTGTAAAGGACTGGTTAGTTAATTTATGGTTCTTTCCAACTGGGGCATTCTTTTTTTAATTCTTTCATGCATCACAAGATAAAATTGTTTTAAATGATATGATCCTTTGGAAACTTGAATGGTCTGTCCATAATAAAGAATTAGCTTGAGTGGATGTTCTACAGAAATAAAGATAGTGACAATTGTAAACACTGTTATAAAACCAGCATCAGAAGACTATGCCAATTTCAGCATGGGAATGATGGATTTCTAACACAAAGCCATGTGACTTCATGTGTAGTAGTTCACAACTTAAAAAAAAATGGTTCTGTCATTAACAGCGGAAGTTTTGGTAATTGTTTTTAATTAATCTGACCTCAGCGTAGTATTGAAATAAATAACAATGTGGAAAATTGTCAAATCTTAATTAAATGTTCAACAAATTAAAGGCATTCTGCATGGTTGTATCCACGTCTGTCCTATTATTTGATCATTCTCGTAAGGAAAATATAAAACAAAATTTTCATCATGATAGAAAAGAAACTAATCAGTCATATGGACATGATGCATCAATAACCTAATCATTATATAGATCTAAGACGTTTAAATATTTCAATGTAGTTTCTGTTTTTGACTATTGGAGCATCTGGCTATCGAGACAAAAAATATAAAAATAAAAATAAAAATAAAACACAAACCAATTTCTGTATTTGATATACAGCTTTGCAGCTAAAATGGATTCAGTGGAGGCCATGGGACTGATTCCTCATCTCTCTCTCTCTCTCTCTCTCTCTCTCTCTCTCTCTCTCTCTCTCTCTCTCTCTCTCTCAATCGATAAAATTACATTTCTCTAACACGACTTTATGGAAATAAAAGACCTATCAGTAGCAGTAAACAAAACCTTAATAGAAAACACCAATGGACCTATTTCGAGTACATTTGGCAAAAGAGATGTTTTTTGTTTTTAAATCTCTCAATACTGTGTTATCGGAATATACAGATGCATTAATTTCCTTATTTCTGTTGCAGTTTGCACAATATGCTTTGTTAAGTATCATATGAAATTTAGTACTATTGCATTCTGCAGTGAAAAGAATGGTAACAAACGATATATGTCAAACAATTTACAACAAAATCACATTCATATTTGACTGATGTGAAACAATACTGCAAAGGTTCTGATAGTTACCCCATGCAAGAGTCCAGCCAAATCAGATCAAGTGTTGGGGGGAGGGCACCAAGTTCAAATGCGCCCCAACTTTCCTCAAAAGGGCCCCAAAGCAAATGTCTGTGTCTACATTTACTCAAAGTGAGCATAATACCCAATAAACATGCACGAGAATAAAGTGATAGTCAAATTTCAAGTGACAAGTTTGTATGTTTGTTCGTTTTGGGTTTCTTTGCAAAGGGGGGTGGGGGGTGGAGGGCCTGACGTGTTTTCAGCAATATCTTGTACTATTTCCTCTGACACCCAATCACAGGATTATAGAGATGTGATTTAAACTTGAGATTTGTATTATAAAAAAGGAACCATACCATTCCTTTTCTTATTTGAAATAAATTTACCTTGTGATGAATGTAATAACAAAACAAATTCCCGGGTAGAAACAAGAATCTAGCCCCTAAATTAAATGGCCAGTCCTTTGCAGTACACATATAGTTAGAATTAAACAAGAACATATTTTCAACTTCGTGACTGGGTCATTATGTGCAGCATTGGCCTTAGCAAACGCGGTGGCCCAATTTGGCTTATTTAGGCAGGGCCCCTGGATTTACACATGGGACCCCCAGCAACCATGGCATCTGGAAATAATCTTTAAACAAGTTTTATATAATACTGAACTTAAAATTTTCTTCCATCGCTTTAAAATTGCCTTCACTCTATTGATATATTTTTTAAAATTACTAACGCGCAGGGCCCCTGTGAGCACTGGGCCTGATTGGGTCAAATTGGTTAAATCTGGCTAAGGCTGGACCTGATTACATAATCTGCAAATTCAGAATTTGCTCATTTTGTTTTTTAAAAACAAAAGTGGCTGTCAACTGGAATTTGACTTAACTTTAGGGTTTGTAATTTGGCTCAGATTCCTTTGAATAAAGAAAAAATGCAAACATATTGCAAAATAAGTCAATCAACCTTCTCTAAGTATACAGAATAGACAAGACATTTTTCTTTTATTTTTTTAATGGAAATTAAGATCACTTGATTCTTGAAATGGTATCTGATTGTAAATCACACATGAAATTTCAATCTTTCTGTGGATGGTCATCATCCATCAACTATTCAAATTTCAATCTGTAAAACTTCCACAGTTTTTGACTGGACCATAATTTGAGCTACATATATTACGTGCAGGGTGCCAAGTCATTCGTGACAGAACCGCACCTTTCCCAAGACGAAATTGACATCTTCTTCTGGTGATAACATTTGATAACAGTTTTTACAATGGTCATTGCCTTGATATCTGCTGAACAGCTGCTGAAGCCAAGTCTTTATTAGGAAGAGACCATTTAAGTTTCTAAAAGGGAGGTGGGGTATATGCCTGAAAACTACTGTCTTATTCTGATTTGTGATATAAAAACAAATGCTATGCCATTCCTTGCCTTACCTGAAAGAAACTTATCTTGTAATGAATGAAATTTTAAAAAATACCACAGCTGGAAATGATAATTTATCGCCATGCAATTAAATGGACAGTCCCATATGATACAGGTGCATTCAGAATTGAATTAGTTGGTAGTTGTGTACATGTATATTCAATCTCTTAAGAAGACCATTACTGTTTAAGGACTAAACAAGTGGTTCGCATTTAAGTGTAAATTTAGTGTTTTCTTTTTTATTGCTTGGGATTTTAAACAGAAGCTGCTGCTATGTGGAATTTAAATGTCCATATCTCAGAGGATTACTTTTCATATTTAAACAGCAGGATAAATTTACAGTGTTCAAGAGAAGCTCAACAAGGTGAGCCTCTTGCCAAGTCAGTGCGCAAGTTTTCTAAATGTACACAATATACAAGACTTTTCAGATTACTTTCTACTGTTCATACATGTGATCAAAATAAAGATCACTGATTGGTGAAATGGTATTTGAATGTGAATCACTCATGATGTGTTGGTCTTTCCATGGGTGGTCTTCATTGATTGGCTGTTCAAATGTCACTAAATAATGCTGATAGGCTCCATGTTAGAAATGCCATCAGTGAGCCAGTCACTGGTATTTTATCATTGGTATTTTATTGTTGGTATTTTATTGCTCCGTCTCGGAGTGTTATTGTGGAACAAAAAGTGAGGGATTAAGTCCCCCACCGAATTGCATGAGTTTCTGAAAATACACGTCAGCTGCACTGTAAATGTGTTATTTGTGTTTTCATATGGAATGTGAGTCATACATGAAGTTTATAATATGTGATCTATACTTGAATTCATGGATTTACTATATACAAGTACAGTACTTAACGGATTATAGATTGTACTACACAAATGTAAGTTGTCAATATTTAAGTGTTTTTCCAAAAGCACATATTTCTGTGCCCTCTTTTATTACCTCTCCCCCCAGCCATAATTTAGGTAAATGCATCATTTTCTTCAACTAACTGACTTGGTTATATCACAGTTCAGTCTATAACATGGTCAAATTCTATGGACCCCAACTACTGTGTTATAGCGGGGTCACATTGTATTTGAAAGAAGAATTATAGTTGGTACATGCACTTTGTGAAATAAACTACGTGTATGGATGTCAATTTTGTTTTATTCCAGCTAAAATCTTGAAATTGTGCAAGTTGTTACAAATGTGGTAACTCATAGCCGCAGGTGAATCTGTTGGAATCATTTCACAAATTGTCATTTAAACTGACGCGTACAAGATTTTATGAAGTCAGCACTGATAGATAGCCATTTACATGCATACTTTCTATCATACTGATGACTCTTGTATTTATGTGGACACAACTTCCAGTAAAGCCAGGACACAGGAGAGGGCACATTTTCTAACACCCAAATTTATCAAATTTAGCATTATGGTGAAAAACTTACATTTCACTGGTAAACTTCATTTATAAGTAAAATGCCAATTAAGTGTTTTGTTGTTGTTGTTGTTATAGGGTTTAACGCCATTTTTCAGCACATGATAGGCTATACATGGTGGCCAGTATAAATTGTGGAGGAAGAACCCCGGAAAGAACCACTGACCCATGAGAAGCTACTGGAAAGCTTTCTTACATACCCACATTGGCCGAGCCCAAGACCTGAACCCATGCAGACAGAGGTGAGATGGTAGTGATCTGTAACGGTGAGCACTTTAGACCACTTGGCCACTCGGGGCCCCGAAATTAAGTGAAGTAAGTGAACAATTCACATTTCACTTACTGGTGAAGAATACTTTACTTATAAGTGAAATGCCAAATTTGCATATTAAATTCCTAATTTGCATATAAAATCCTAATCCTTCAGCATTATGTCACAATCAAGTGATGAACAAAAGTTAACTTACCTGATATGGAATGCTGACATTTGAAAAAACAGCTTTTGTTGGTGGATTTATATACACAGTCTTTGATTCTAGAATTAAGTACCTCTGGACTGAAGGTGCTATTTTATGAAATGTAACTCTATCCCTGCTCTCAATCCTCATTTCAACACACTCTGAACTTGGAAATGCTAAATTTTCATTACGCACAAATTGTTTATTGCATTTATTCCTTGTCAAGTCTGAAGATCTTTTTGTAACATGAGCATTAAATAACCTGAAATGCAAATAAAATGAAAAGATAACTGATGACAAAAACAAGAAAGGTAGAAAATAATGGCACAATAGGGAAATAAATAGTATGAAGTACTATTTTCTTACACATAAAATAAGTTTGAATTCTTTAAAAAGACAAAAGAAATTAAGTTTGAATTAAATATAACACTATATTACGTTATGTATTCTTATTGTTTTTTTAATTGTAACCTGGATTTACTGCAAGTGGATGTTTATGTAATGAAGCAAATAGGTGTACACATGTAATATTCATGTTATTCTAATCCTAGTCTCCATTGGGAAGGTATCATTTTCTTATTTTTATTTTAAGGTATATGTACCTGGTTTTGGTCACTGCACCATGAGTGTTAGCGATATGACTTCAAATGAGCACAGCAAGAACTATACATTGTAATTGATTCTAATAGAGACCTTATTACACTATTCTAAATCCGTATAGGTGTAAATTTAATTTATGTTAGGTTTCACAATTACATCAACAACTGGCAAGTCAAAATGATTATCATTCAGTTTTGAATTAATGCCTCAAGCATGTAGTAACAACAGTAACAAGTAACAAGAGTAACAAGTAATAACAGTAATACATAAGCACTGAAGTCTTTAGATACTTTGCATGTGCTCTCATGTACGTTTTTAAGGGATGTTTCAAAATTGCTTTAAAATGTTTTAGACTTTATTTTTGTACAGGGTTTACAACTAAAATTATTGTCAAAAAGTCAGTTTCCTTCTTTCAGTCAGTGACCTTAACCTTTGACTTTTTTAAACCAAAATCGATAAGATTCTTCATTACTGCAATTGCAAGTCATTAACAAAGTTCAGTTCAGATCTATGATATAAAATGAAAGTTCTTATGTGAAAACCATTTCTCTTTTTTTCATTCATAGTGACCTTGACCACTCACCCCAATATTGACAGGTTCCTTGTCCTTGCTACAAGAGCAAGGCATCCACAAAATATTGCCCAGGTTGGTGGTGTGGATCTAATGGTTTTGTGCAGAAACCATTTTCCCTCCATCAATGACTCTGACCTTGACCTTTGATAATTGACCCCAAATCAACCAACCTCTTAAACCTTGACCTTTGACCTTTTGTCCTGCAGCTGAGATCCTTTTTATGTACCAAAAATTCAAGCAGTATCCAAAGTTTCACAATGGTAAAAGGTGGAGAAATTGAGTTTTTGTCCAAAACATCAAATGGGGAACAAACACTCAAAAGGATATCATAATGCAAGCTTCGCCTGTTGGCAGTGTAGAAAGAGAAGGAGTTAGAGAGAAAAACAATTCTGCATTACATTCACAAGAGTTCAGTTATGTTACCAAGATGTACGAAGTTTAATCAATAACAACAACAATAAACCTACTTACATGTATGCTTAACAAAAGAGGGTGTTGCATCAGCTACTTCATTTTAATGCCACTAAATATGAAGACTAGTCAAAATTCGGTTGCACAAGGCAGGGTGTTCTGATGCACAATGAAAAACAAAAATGCAAGCAATGACCTCTGACTTGACCCCAAGGTCAATCAGATCTGGTTTAAAAACTCCTTTACAAAGTGCAGGTATGTTGGTGGCCAAATATGCACCATTTTCATTCCGAACCAATTAAATTTAGCAAGAAGTGTTTTAGTGGAAATCCCAAGTCATTTCCACTATTCATAAATAATAGCAGCAGGCAGGGTGAACAGACTTTTTGGTTTCCTGACCTTATTTTCACAAAATAAAGGTTCCTACGAAGGCTGAAAAATAAGGTCAATAACGCTAAACCGAACCTTCTAACCGATATTATTTCCAAATACGGTTGAAAACGGATAATAAATCGTTTGGGTTAGTTATTTTTGTTATTTTATTTTTGACATTTTGTTTTTATTTTATAGTGCGTTTAGTTTACTCGCCGGGTCAATTAATCTGGTTGGTTCACCCTGCCTGCTGCTATAAGTTAAACATCCAGTATAAATAATATTATCAATAATGAATATTGGAGAACCACATTCAGCTAAATTAGCTCGAGAGCGATTAGAGGCAATTAAAAAATATTTACCTGTCCGTGATTCTGTTAGGCAACAACTACAATCGCGTCAGGAATCTCATGTTGAATTTGAAGAGGATACAAAACAATTATTTAAACCTATTACAGAAACCACTAAAGGTCTTCTTCCTGCTTTAGAGAAAGCTGCTGAAGCAACTGGAAAAATAGCAGAAAGAACAAAACAGACAAAAAGAATTTTACGTGGACTTCCAGCCGAAATAGCTGCAGCTCAACCAATACAACAAATACCTGAAGGCGCTGAAGCAATAGCTTCTAAACAAAAGATTCTTACAATAAGTAATACTGAACTGATAGATAAATTTGATGAAGAGGTTATTAATGCAATTAATGACATTAAAAACTTTGACCAATTATCTGATTTTGCTGCGAGAAGTTTTAGTCGAGGAGATAAATTATTGAAACCTGAACATAATAAAGATATTAAATCCCGTGAACAGTGGAAAAAAGTATTATATCGCATACGTGCTAACGTTGAACAAATTAAATCTGATGATCTAGTATATAAAGATTATGTTAATGGCTTTGATTATTATGTCGAATTAGAAAAGAAAGAAGCAAAACAACTTGGAGAACAAAGAAAACAAGAGAAAGAAGAAAAAAGAAAAGCAAAAGAGGAAGAAGCAAAACGACTTAAAGAATAGAAAGAACAAGAGAAAGAAGAAAAAAGAAAAGCAAAACAAGAAGAAGCAGGAAGACCAAAACGAAAATATACAAAAAGAAAACAACCAGATCCTCAAACAACATTGGAATCACAACCACAAACTCCATCACTATTAAAGTACAAGCCTGAAGAAACTCCATTATCACAACTAAGTGGACTTATACAACCATTACCACCATCACGTGAAAGGATAACTCCTACACCGCCAGAAATATCAGAGGAAGAAAAGAAATTTATAGAAAAAATGAAATTTGAAGGAAAAATGCAAAGATTACTTAGACTAAGCCCTAAAAAATTGAAAGAGGAAGAAAGAAAACTAGCGAGAGAAGAAGCAGAAAAACATTTTTTGGATACCTCTTCTTCTGATAGCCACTCTAAAACTGGAAGTGGCCTTGTTACCTGTCCTAATAACGTCGTCTCCGATGTTGAACGACTAGAAATCCTTATCGGAGGAAAACGAGCTGGTAATAATTCTCCAGAAATAATTAATGAAGCAGCCGATATTTGCAGACGGTTATTTACAGGCGGTATCATGGACGTTGATGTTTATCAGTCTCTTATTAATGAAACTGCCGATGACTACTACAGTGACTGAGTACGTAATTAAATACA
>JAECUM010027879.1:0-39666 GCA_016617855.1 Megalonaias nervosa | reverse complement strand
ATACGAGCAGTTTCTGAAACAAAAAACATAAAAATATATTACCGGTAACGAAGGAAAAAGTGTTGTCGAACGTGTTAATCGTACTATGAAAGAACAGATATACAAGCAGCTTACAGCAAAAAACACCAACAGATATGTTGATGATATCAGATTACAATAAAATTAAACAGAACAGTTTGAATGTCACCAAATGACGCTATAAAAAAATCCGATTCTTGCAAACGAGAACATGTATAGCAGGCATAAATTTAACGTTGGTGATCGTGTCAGAATTTCATTAACGAAAAAAACATTTGATAAAGGTTTTACCCCGAACTGGTCGGAGGAAGCATTTGTCATCGACAAGATTTTAACAACAATACCGGTAACATATAAGCTAAAAGATCTTCATAGGACGTTTTCATGAGCAAGAACTTCAACTAACAACACAAGATATATTTGTTATCGAACGAGTGATAAAGAAAAGTGGTAATACAAGTTTGGTCAAATGGCGCGGTTACGGTGATAGTTTTAACAGTTGGATTCCAACTAGTGAAATCAAAGATCTTTGATTAGATCGCTAGCGAAACGATTAGATCGCTGTAAATCTTCTCGTATTTTAGAAAAACAGACCTACATTTTATAGGTCTGCACAACGATATCAGATACTGTTTTTGATTTGCTCTTAAATCTGTCATCAAGTTTAAAATCTTTACAAAATTAAAATCAAATTTTATATTTTTTATAGACTTCAACTTGTCCAATACACATAAACGGCTTGAGCATCTCCCAAAACATCTGATGCTCCGTGACAGTAATAACAATTTTTTTTATATCTTGTTCGTGTTCAGGTATAATACCTGGTTCATCGACAAGTTGATCATAAGGTGCGGAAGACACATACATTTCAAGATCAAATTGTGATTGTTCTACAGTCCGGTATAAACTACCCATATTAATCACTAGACCACTAGCGGTCTGAGGTATACTTTGTGTCATATGATCAAGATCATCTCGAAGATTAGACAATCGTTGAAACATATCATATTTTATCAGCGACATTATTCATAAAACTTTATCTAATATAAGTAATAAATACCGGACGAAATAAGGAGTATTGTCAGAGCTAAAATATTGAATATGAACCTGCTGTTTGACTCGGTTAAAGTTTTTATAAGCAACAGCAACCCCTCCCCCAGATCTCAGACATGTAAATCTTATCGTTGGATATGATCCTTATTCGGCGTTTCAGGTACTGTCAACAGATTCTGAGATATTGGAACTTGGGAAAGATAAAACGATCTTAGTCAGATATGACAGGTACACTGTCATGAAATGGGCCCAATTTTGCTTGACCCGAGAAAATCTTAGGGATATTCTAAAGATTGATTTGTGATTAGCTTGCTGATCATAGAAGCTCAATCCTGTGTTAAATAGTTGAATAACATGGAACGGTTTGTTACTCGACTTGAAGAGGTTATAAGAAATATGTTTTGAGGAGATGTTAATGCGATGGCCTACTTCGAAGTAGAAACAGAAAAAAATGATCTTATTTTGCTTAACAACGTCGAAGTGGATCGCATGCGAAAATACGGTAAGATTTGGACAGAATACGACATAGAAGTGCGAAATAAATATGTTAATTGCTGTTTGACCAAAAGCGATGTTGCCGCTATACCAAACGGTAAGTGATTCGTAACAAAAGAAGATTCTATCAAATATTGTTGTTGCGTATGCGGATTTTGTGGTGCCATCAGCGGCATATTTTACTGAAGCTGAATGAATATTAAAATACTTTGCCGCTAATGAAATTGAATGAAATAATGTTTCTTCTCCTGTGAAAGGGTTGGTTGATGTAACAGAGCTTTTAGGACTTTTGAAATTAATACCACCTCCTCTGCCGCGTCTCACATTTTCCTCTAGTGTAACAATGTCAAGATTTTCAGGTCGGTTGTCCGTCTTTATTCCGTTTATGTGATCAGTGATAAGACCTTCGGGGATAGGTCCATTAAATACCTCATAAACAAAACGATGCGAGTTACAGTTGATAAAATTAGTATTGTTTCCTCTGATCATAACCATCAAATAAAAAGGTATTACCAACATGCCCAAGAACTTCTTTGTTCGTATGTTTCTGACAACTCGTCCTCTGCTAGCCTAATACAAATCGTATATCGGATGGTGTTTAAATTCCTCTCTCAAAGACAAATTTGCAATGTTATTGTCAGTGACCTGATCATTGACATGATACACTTGCATTCCAGCTGGAATGTCATCATGTACAGTGTCCAGATAAATTCATGTAAAAACATGTCAGTGTACTCTGCATCATCGCTGGACTTTACTTTCATCTTGTTACCAGCTTGTGTTATAATCCCAAACGAAGCTTTAGTTTTAAGATCAATAATAACTCCAAGTTCATTGCCAGTTAACAGGTTATATTTTGCATGACACCAGAATATTTCCTGGCACCATGCAAGACCGTTAACGATGATAAGTCGTTGGTATAAATTTGCCATCATATTCTATACGTTTTCCAAATCTCTAATTGGCAATGACGTATCGCACTATTAGAGACATATAAAACACAATATTATAGGATGTTGAAACTTGCAGATATCTCAAAACGAAGTTTGTTCGTGACAGAATATCAGCCAAAAAATTGCAACAGCATTTGCGGATTTGACAATAGTTGGAGATTTGATAATCAACTTTTACTAACAAATTTCTCATCTACAAATTTGCTTCATTTGCTTCAGCTACCGTAAAATCTGAACTTGCCAAGCATAGCGGATTAAAGATTATTGTCCAATTTCATGTTCGTTTTTCAAAGATGAGTATATCATCAGATCGGATAGTCGATCAACAACAACAACAACATCAGTTCGAAGAATTTGCTGATCCTTACATTACATAGCTATCCCATCGAGTTTTAATTGGAACAAATTTGATGTCATTGTCAGATGATATATTTCAAGAGATACAGAAAAAATAGAAGAATATGCAACATCTGGATGGGGTTGGAGATTCGATAAAATAACATAAATTTTGTTTCATACTATAATATACAGTCCTCTTCGACGTAGCTCATATGTCGATCTGCCAACTAAAATTAAAAACTCGAAATGTTGCATCAATGTCAGGAACAATAACAAATGTTTTCAATGGGCGTTATTATCAGCGTCATTCCCAGCAGATAAGCACGCCGACAGAGTATCAAATTACATCTGTCATGTTAACAATCTAAACTTTACTGGTATTGTATTTCCCGTTTCCGAGTATCAAATTCCAAAATTTGAGAGACAAAATATTTTACTTTTAGCAGGTGGTATTAATATGTTTGGAGTAGATGATGATACACAAAAGATTTATCCAAGATACATCAGTGATCGAGCCACTTCATATCTAGCAAGATCCGCACAAACAACAATAAACTTGCTGTTCTATAAAAGCCACTACATATGGATCAAAAACTTTAACGGGTTAGTCGGTGGGCAGGACAACAATCACAAAGAAAAGAAATTTTTCTGCGCCAGATGTTTAGATCGTCATCTCGAATATTGTTCTAACGTACAACGAATATCTTTGCCAGGTAAAGATGAAAATATATTGCAGTTTACGAACAACAGACACAAGATGAAAGTTCCTTTTATAATGTACTAGATTTTGGGTCGATTCTACTTCCGGTGCAAGGAGCAGAAAATACCCCTGATAAATACTCAACAAGAAAAGTACAAGAACATGTTCCATGTGGGGTTGCATACAAAATTGTATGTGCTGTCGATAAACGTTAATCTAAACCTGTTAAACTTTATCGTGGTTCCAATCCTGCTCTGTGGTTGTTGAAAAATCTAATTATCGATAGTGATGCAATTATGATGTTGCTCGATAGGACAACTAAAACGAAACCTTTAACCGTAAGACAAGAAACAGAATTTGCTTCAGCAAAAGTATGTCACATCTGCGAGCAAGCGTTTACGTCTTAACTTGACCAGGATCGAGTGAAAGATCATTGTCATATTACAGGTAAATATCGCGGTCCAGTTCATGACAAATTCAATCTTAAATTTACCGCACAGATTTTGCTCCTGTTGTTACTCATAATATCCGTGGATACGATTCTCATATTATCGTAGAAGCATTCGGTAACAAAGATATAATTAACCGTCTGAAAATCAATAACAACAATAAAATAAAATTTACCCCAAATAACACAGAAAAGTATATGTCAGTGACACTTGGCAAGTTGAGATTCATCGACAGCTTACAGTTTATTCCGGCATCGTTAAATGAGCTTGTAAAAGGATGTGTAAAGTTTCCCCGTTTGATAATTTGGCAGAACATTTCGGTGACAAAGCAAATTAACTTACAAGAAAAGGTATCTTTCCATACGAGTATCTTGACGATTGGAGCAGATTTGATGAAACAAGTTTACCTGACCAGGATAAGTTTTATTCTCGATTAAATCTTCAAAGTGTCAGCTATGACGATTATGGTTACGCTAAACAAATTTGGAATGATTTCGACTGTAAAAGCTTCGGTGATTATCATGACTTATATCTGATTCTGATCAAATATGTGTTGTTGCTCGCATATATATTTGAACATTTTAGAGATGTCAGCGCTGATAACTTAGGACGTGACCCAGCATGGTATTACTCATCACCGGGACTATCATGGGACGGATTACTCAAGCACAGTCAAATAAAATTAGAGTTGTTAACAGACCCTGACATGCTTTGTTTCATAGAACGTGGAATCAAAGGAGGAATAAGCATCATTGCAATAAAATTAGCGAAAGCTAATAACAAGTACATGAGTAACTATGATGAGTATTGCTGTCGTGTTTCATAGTTTATCTTTACACCAATGATCTTTAGGAATATGCAATGTCTGAACCGATGCCGTATGGCGGATTTCATTGGATAAGTCCCGATCAGTTTTTCAAAGAAACGAAAAACATTGTACCAGATGATATTGGCTATTTTGTTGAGGTTGATTTTGACTACCCTGTGAACCTACATGACGCTCATAACGACTATCCATTTTGTCCAGACTCAATGTTGATTGACTATAATTAGTTATCAGATCAACAACGTAATTATTGGTCTAGCTCTAATGTTAAATCTGTTGTTCAAGACTAGTACCAAATCTACTTGACAAACTGAGATATGTTATGCACTATAAAAATCTCCAACAGGCACTTGATCATGGTCTGGTACTAAGAAAAGTTCATCGTGTGTTAAAGTTTAATCAGTCGCGTTGGATGAAAAATTATATCGACTCTAATACTAGACGAAGAGCAGCTGCAACAACAGAATTTGAGAAAAACTTCAAGCTCATGAACAATAGAGTCTTCGGAAAGACCATGGAAAGAAAGAGAGTGAATATAGAAATTGTTAATAACGCTGAAAGTCGTAATAAACTTGTATCATCTGATAATTTTTGTTAGTATGAAAATTTTTAATGAGAATCTTGTTGCTATACATAAGAGAACGGCAAACTTAAAGTTGAATAAACCAGTTTATGTTGCTATGGCAGTACTTGAGATATAGAAATGGTTGATGTACGACTTTCATTACAATTTTGTTACGGTTGAGTGGCCTGATGCAAAGTTGCTGTTTACTGACACTGATTCGCTCATGTATCAAATAGAATCTGATGATATTTACAAAGAATTTTATGAACACCGGGATCTGTTTTATCTTTCTGATTATCCTAGAGACAGCAGATATCACATCGATGACAACAGAAAGGTAATAGGAAAGTTTAAAGATGAAGTCTCAATGAAAATTATAAAAGAATTTATTGGATTACGTAGCAAAATATATTGCTTAAAATTATCTGATAATAAGGTAAAGAAACGAGCCGAGGGAATAAAAGGAAATGTGGTCGGTAAGGTAATAAGATTTGATAATTATAAATCGGCGTTAGACGGTTTTAGTGGTCATGTCGAAATGATGGCAATAAAATCAGATTGTCACAAAATTGAGACTGATGCCATAATAAAATCTGGTCTTTGCAATTTCGATGATAAGAGATACTGTTCTGATGGCATGAACACATTATTGTTAGGATACAAAAACTACGATGTTGATTTTATAAAGTAGATTTGTAGATTGGTTGCTACAGTGAATCTCTAGCAATTTTGTGTGAAATATCATATAAAAATTGCTAGCAATTACATAGTAAACTTTTGTGTGAAATATATTAGCAGTCTTATATAAGGGGTGTTTCTGGATCAAACCCCTATTTTGTTTGACGACGGCCACGATTCAATAACGTGTCCTCGACGAGTAAGCAATTGTGAAATAAATTTTGTTGTCTCAACAAAGTTGTTTTTTTATTTGTTTAGACTAACTTGAAGGGGCTATGGAAAGGGGATAGAATTATGTTGTCGTCCAATACAAAATAGGGTTTTGGGCAAGAACCCCATTATATAAGATTAGCATATTCTTATCAGCAGATGGATCCAGTTGATCTTGAGTCTCTTCTTAGTTATAGGGATGTTCATAAATTAGACAGCACAGCTCTACAACTCTAACTGAAGCAACTGCAAGCCTAAAATTTATGCCAAAAATACAACCCCAGGATCAGCTGGTTTTTCAGTTGAGATTTTTAAGTTCTTTGGATTGATATATCTTTCCATATAATGTACGGACAATTAATGTTTCATATAATTCTAGACAAATATCATCAACTCAAAAGAAATGTGTAATTACTTGCTTTCCAAAAGGAAAAAACAAAAACGATGCTTGAAAAATTGGAGACCATCTCTTTACTTAATGTAGCTTATGAAATTGCATTAGCATGTATTACAAATAGACTAAAGCATGTTTTTTTCTGCAATTATAAATAATGATGAAACCTATAGAAAGATATAAAGGGGAGAATATTTGTACCCTATATGATCTCATGTTTTCTACAAAATATATATCACACATGGACTAATTTCCATAAATAACTTTAAAAAAACGTTCGATTCTGTCGCATGTCCTTTGACTGGTAATGTGTTAAACTTTAATTTTGGTGTAGACGTCTAACAAATATTAAATGCATTATTGTAGATGGACAGTGTTCATCGTGGTTTGAGATTAGGAGGGGTTGGCTACAGACAAGGTGCTCCCCTCGTCCGTAAATTTTCCTTATGTGTGCAGCGATATTAACCTGCATGATCAGGAGAAAACCCAAATATTAAAGGAATACAAACAAAACATAATAATAATAATAATAATAATAATAATAATAATAATAATAATAATAATAATAATGAGGACTTTGTATAGCGCCTAATCTTTAGAAACTCTAAGCGCTTTACAACATTTGACAACATTTAAAAACTTTATATAATGATATGATTACAAAAATAAAAACATAGGATATATTATTTTACAGCGTGCAAGTGACATGACACTCACTCTTAATGGCTTTGGAAAGTTCCTGAAATCAGCAATGGATCTCATTAATTCAATGCTCTAAATTTTTAGACCTTAGTATCAATATCGAGGAAACCGAAGCAGTCTTATTTGAAAGTAGAACATGTAGTAATATTAATTATTGCACCAGATACGATTTAGTTTGGGATTCATATGAATTTATTTACCTGAGCATAAGATTTTCCACAGAACTGAACAATGGTTACCTTAAAACATAATAACAAAAAGGAAATGTACAATTGACTTATGCAGTGGCCACAACGATCACTAACTTTTGGTAAAATTACAGTTATTAAACGTTTGGCATTATCAAAACTTTTTCACTTACCAATGAATTTACCAAATCCCCCACACTGAACTCAAAAAACTAAACTGTCATTTAGTTATAAGGTTAATTTTTGGAATTGGTCAAGAGACAAAATTAAAGGAAAAGTAATTATTAAAGAATATCACGAGGGTTGATAAAATGGTTGATACGTTTGTGGTTCTATTATAAACGCCTTTATCAGAAGAATTTCTGCTTTGAACCCAAATAGAAAAATATTATACCTGCTCTTCTATCAAACATAAAAAATATCCTATTTGAAAAAGATTTCTTAAAAGAGCTAATAAATGCCTGAGTGAGTTTTGGATAGATATATATTCAGCTTATATAACATTGTACAATAAGTTTGCTGTGGAAAACTAAGAGCTCCGTCAAACACAAATATGGATGAATCCTAATATCCTATGTTAATAAGTGTGTGTATAAATATATGCGTGTCTGTGCTTATGTATATGTATATGTTTGTGTGTATGTCTGTGTATACATTTATATATGTAAGATAATTTTTGTATCCGTACGTGCATAAAGGTATACTGTATACATGGGTGCAAGGATAGATGACAAAAACCATAAAGTAAAAATGTAGGAATACCAAAATACTACATGTAACTACATGTAGTGTATGCGTACAGAACAACTCTCTCTCTCTCTCTCTCTCTCTCTCTCTCTCTCTCTCTCTCTCTCTGTTTATATAAAAGTCTCTGACACATTTACACTAGCTATTGTTTAATCTGGTACTTTAGAATCCACTGATATGATATCGCATATTAATATTTTCTCATAACTTGTAATCCGTGAGCCCCAAGCCCCAACCTTTGCATTGTTACTGTATATTGGGGTAATAAAAAAAATTTTAAAAATAAAATTTTTCCATAAACAGCTGCGTTTTTTATGATTTTGTTTCTGGTTGAGGAAGATGAAGATTATTCAGTTTTCCATCTGCAGCAAATAAAAACTAGTTCCTTCATCAAACTGTCTCGCAAATCAACAACTCTTTTCCGTCATCAAATTGTGTCGTTTAAGCTTTTTGATTTTTCAATATATCTCTATAAAAATTAAACAAAACTGAGAAGAAATTAGAACTTAGATAAAATTAAAAGCTAAATATTTTATTAAAATGCCACAGAAAATATAAGTACGAAATCAATGTTTACGATTAATGCAAAAGGTACATGTTTAGAACAAATGCTTGAGTTAAACATATTTTGTTACATGGTATCTCACATTAAATCTTTTGCATTATGTATAGTCACAGTTGTTTGTTGATATTTTGAATTATTCCTTTCCATGGAGGAATCTGAAAGATAGAAAAATATAATTTATGTATATTGCAAGTATATTCTCTATACAAGTCCATCTGACAGGTGATCTAATTAAAAAACATTTACCCCCCGTTAAACTTTTATTTTATTTTATTTTCGTTTGTTTTAGTACTTCCACAAACATACAGATTCCCAGGAACACATAACTTTGATAGGATATGATAAATTATTTGCAAGGTTTTTATTTCAATAATGAACTCAAATTACAGCATAATAATGCATTAGAAATAATTGTATTTACAATATAAATGTAATATTGGCACCAAGTTTTTTCTTTTGCAACGAAAGTGGAATTCTGATAGAAAATGTATTTTGAAGGGCAAATATATAAAGACAATGTATATGCTATTAAAATTAAATGGATTTGAGTTAACATTATAATATGATTTGAAAATGGTTGGCATGTGCCTTTGCAAACGTGTGTATGTGCATGTGTGTGAACGAGTGTATTTGTCAAATAAAGAAAGAGGCATACCGATTGATTAGCTAATTAGCCTTGGTGGTGAGGTTTTGGGGGACAACACTTCACCTTATGACACCATTTATCCTTTGGTTTGCAACACTTACCCTCCGGGACCTCGAACTTGAGGCAATGTTTTCAGCAAATGCATTTGGGACGAGGAGGACGAGGAGGAACGATGATACCTAAAACGAAGACAATTGAATGAGTATGTTCCGTCTTACCACAGCTAATAGAAACAACCGCATGTATCAATCAGACTTCCGTAGCACTGCTTTATCTCAACACCTATGACCATTACTTGATGAATCTCGTATCTGATGTTCAACAATATAGCAAAACTAGTTTTATTCATATTTGCTAATAACCCACTAAAGGTATAATTTGTTTATTAATGTTATCGATTTATGTGGTTTATTTACCATATTAGTTTAGGTAGGTATAAGAGTTTAAAGAGACAGACAGTAACACACAAAGACAGACAGAGAGAGACAGAGTGAGAGATATAGAGACAGATTTAAGACAAAAAGATAGACTGATGGACAGAGTGAGAGAGATATAGACAGACTGAGACAGACAGACAGAGAGACAGATATTTAGTAAAGTATTCAAAACTCTGTACCACAAAATTGTTAATTGTGTCATCTTTACCCTTATGTATTCTTTTTACAAAGTCAAATCTACATTTCTTCTCCTTCATCACAATCAAAACAAGTCCGTAAGATTAGCTATCAAGCAACATACAGCTATGCTCACTTATTTTAATTAGGAAAGAAAGGGAAAGAAAAAAAAAAAACAAGGATAAAATCACAAAGTCTCGCACGCATGCCAAAAGGCACGAAAAGAGAAGTAATATTTTTGCATAACTCTTTCCTGAGCGAAGCCAAAGGGCGAATTCGTGTTCGTCTTTAGGCTGATAGTAATTGTACAAGTATAGGTCGGATCAGGCCGCAAACTACACAGACCAATTTTCTTTCGTTGCGTAATGTGCTGAAAGATATTGGTCACTGCAGTTTGTTAGGAATAATCAATATAACAAGCAACATAGAAGAATGCAGATCAGGGTCTCTCTTGTTTGTAATTGGACCCGGCTTATAAGCAAGTACAAACGATACTTGATAATACAAAAATCCTGATCTGATGTTATCCAAAATATGTCAATAAATTACTGGTACATCAAAAGTGTTTTTAGACCCCATATTTTGATAACCATAGCTTAATTACGGAAATTAAAACAAAATAAGTAAATTTCAAATAAAACGAGGAAACCTAAAATAAAACAATTATGCTTATAAGATAAAGCAATTAAAGCAAATTTTATTCGAAGACAAATATGAAGAGAAACTAATCAAATAGGAAGGGAAGTGCTGTATTTGAAATACTTTATTTTTTACTTTAATTTTGTTTAATTCCAATACCTTTTTATTTCTTTGGTATTTGATTGTGTAATTCGTATCTTATTATATTATTTCCCCTGTGCGTTCCATTAAAATTGCTTTTGTATGTGGTTGTTTCATTGTGTTCTCTCCATCTGACATTCGTTTGCCTTGCGTGGTTCTTTTGATGTCATTTTCTTTCATTTTACTTTGGTGAGCTGTGATGTATCATTCAGAATGTGTTTGCTTCTTTGTAATTCATTTGTTTTATATAATCTTTTTTGCCTGAGGTTAAAAGCCTTTATTTTATAAGCACGACGCCCTTATTTTAGCTTTTCTTGCTTTAGTTGAAATTTAGTTCGTTTTAATTTCCTATCTTTGGCAGCAATCTCTTACCATACATAATATGAAGTCCACGGTTACATTATGAGCGATAAATATCATTATGATTTACACACTTTTTGTAACTACAAACTTTGATAAGTCTATCTCATGCTACCTGATACCATCCCAAATATATTGTTAAATAACCAGTTTGCAAGCATGACTAATTAATACAAGCCTGAATAAATACTTTCGCTTTCTCAAAGTGTAAACACCTTCCAATGTTTACAACACTGCAATAAATCTTCACGTGGGTAACATACACCAATCATTCAAGTGTTTGTGTATTGTAGAGAATCCTAATGCCCCTAGCAAGTTTTAAGTGTTTATTTTCGTCTAACATTTTATTGATACTAACATATGTTTCCTACCACCACCAACAACAACAACCAAACTGTGAACATTTTTAAAGGTATGTTTTGCTTTTATTGGAATACCTTACATCGATTGGAATACGTTACATTGATTGTAATACTTTGCATTAATTGGCGAAGAACAACAAATAATAATGTGTAGCGCAAGAGCTCCACTTTTCTATCAACTGCAAAATGTTGATGCGCCGAGAGGGGTGGGTGGCCCCTAGGAAGCAGTCTATTGAATCGACTGGAGCGTGATTGTATTCTTCTGTTCGCCACGGTGTACACTGGCTTATGGGTAATAATGAATTCGAAACAATTAATAGTTTTACTTGTGTCAGCCAATCATAATTAGCACCTCCTACTCTCATTGGCATTGGCCAATATATGAGTGCTACCACATATTGCCCCGCTTGAGTAACTGTTTAGTGTTACAGGGAATACATAATAAAACTGAGGTTTAATAATTTAAAATACTGTTTATTTCAATAGCAACATTTTTGAAGGCTGAATATTTTAATTATGGACCATAAGTTGGAAAAATGTTTAAATCTGTGATATATTTGTAACTTTTTTTGACGCAAAATTAAAATAGGCGTGGCTTTGAGGAAATAATGACCCTATCAGTATTCTCTCTCAGGAGTAAGATTGAGGGGATTCTTTTGAATTAGCTTGATTGTTTAATTATGTGCATTCCCTAGAAATTTGCACATTATTGAACAAATAATTTGCATTTTTTTTGTTGTACAGAAAAAAGTATTATCCCACCGCCAAAGATGTTTCATGCATAGTTGCTCAGTATGTTGCTTGAATGTGTCGAATTAAATACACATATATTCATACTAAATACACATATATTCATATATTCCATACTAAAAAACTTTTCTATAAAAGGTCTAAGTAACCTCTACAACGCCTATACCTTGACTCTACTAATTTTACTTTCTAATAGTATTCCATATTCATGAATTTGTAATTATCCTGTAGTGCTATTGCTTTTGTTCCTAGGTTCGACAAGACAACACTTTCTTTAATTAGACCCTCTCTTAATGCCTGTGTTTTCTCTTTCCCAGATTATCTCTCACATGTATAAAGATGCGCAACACGTCAACTTCACGATTTGTATGAAGTACTAGAACTCGTATGGATTTCACACAATTGAGGTCTTCACAATTTGGCAATACACGCTCTTTAAATTGGAATTCTTCAAATCATAGGCTTTTAAAGTATTCTGCTGGTCACACCAAGTAAATTAAAATGAAATTTAAGACAAGTTAACGCTTCATAGAAGATTGTGTCGTTTCTCTTATACTACATATATACAAAAATGAGTATGATGTGATAATGAAATTTAAGTTATCATTTGAAAAGCATTAGAGATCAATAGATCAATACATATTACAGTTACTTATAAGTTCAATTGTCCGAAATATATGTTATTCAAACCAACCATATACCATTTCAAACTGCATTAATTTGTTAATACTGAATCCATATAAGACTCATCTGAACAACATAATATATAGAGACTAGTCTTGATGAGTTAACTCAGTTGTACATGTATAAATATATGCAGCTATCGGACCACCAATTGTTTAACAGCCAAAGTATCAGACTACTGGGGTAGGAACGGAAAAATACAGTAGTAAATATTTTGAGGCACATTGAGACATAATGGCATGGTAATAGTTTTAAAATTTTTCGAAATATTAATTTCATAACCTTCAATCTATGAACTAAGGCTGACAGCAAAATGTTTGCTTTGGTTCTGATGTCCTATACTTAATATCCTACGGACAATATAACATATGACCACTTGGTATGAGGCTATGCTATCAGATGCAGACCATGCCCCCCCCCCCCAAAGAAAAAGAGCACGAGGCTTAAAGACATGACATCGAATGAATGGAAGCATGTGTGACTTGCATACCAAAACAATTGCATCAATTATATTTAGTTTTTAAAAGGTCTAAAGAGCTTGCCTTTACCGATATATATATATATATATATATATATATATATATATATATATATATATATATATATATATATATATATATATATATGTGTGTGTGTGTGTGTGTGTGTGTGTGTGTGTGTGTGTGTGTGTGTGTTTTATTATCATTTCTTACCGTGTGTACTAGCTATTAAAACGGCCACAGTTGATGCAAAGAGCAACAGTAATAGTAGCTTGGACATTGTCAAAGTATGCTGAGAGATGACTTAATTACCAATGGAAATCCTGCGTATCTGTATGCGCTGTTGACTATTTCAAAGTCTTTTATACCTGGGAGTTTCATGTACAAATATTTTTGATTAATGATGCAAATGACAATGTGATGGATTGTTTGGCTTGAAATAATTAAATCATATAGACAATGCGGATCAACTGATGTTTAAATCTTGATGCAGAATGATGATAACGTGATGTAAAAAAAAAAGATTTTTTAAAGGAGTGTGCTGATTATAAACCGCAATATGTGTTTCCTCTTTTGTTTTCAATGCAAGTGTTATCGCATCTTCCAATGCCGGATTTAAGTTGGAGCAAATGTAACAATTAGTACAGGACCCCTAAGCGATCCAGCAAGAAATGAAATTGAGGCTGGGTGGGGGGAGAAGGAAGGGGGTGGCGCTATTTTGAAACTACTCTGGAGCATCCTACCCCCATATTGCGAATTGGACGGTACATAAATAAAGAAAATATCCTGGTACCTGAGTGAACGGAGGACCCATGAGTGGCTCCCCAAGGAAACATACTACTTTCGCCTCTACTTCTTACCAGACGGCTATTCGGGATGGGTCATTTCTCGACAAATTGGCTTGTCACGCCAAGCCCTAGAAAGTATTCTTAACTTGAATTTCTGACCTTTACTTTACCTTTTTCTCCATGTATATTTTCTTATTGCTTTTCCGCCAGGAATAGACTTCCTAGAGGACGCTGACTTAACGGGTCAAATGGGAGTTATCTTTACCTGATAAGTAGATCCCCTGTGTAAATCTGGCACTTGATAAGTGTCACCTTGTTGAAATCCATGGTGGGTGAGTGAACATGTAACACAAATACAATAAAACATAATAAAAAAAATAAAATTAAAAAAAAATCAGCTTAAACGAAGAAAAACGTATGTCCCAATTATATAATGAACCATATGCTAGGATTCATTCGCGATCGTCATGGTCATCCAGCCGAAACATTTAACAAAACCGATTGACTATCTATTTTATCGCCATTTATAGTCGAAACGAATATACCTGGTCTAGTCGGCACAACTAAATCCGTGAAGAAATTTTAATCGGGAAGTTCGCTTGTGGAGTGTGAGCGAAGAGGACAAACGTAAACTATCAGGAATATTAAGACTTTCCATGGCATATCAGCAACCTGGTTTGCACACTCGTCACAGATTCATACAAAGGCCCGATTCGTAGTCACGACTTGGCGAAGGTCAGTGACACTTAAATCATCCAAGGCATGAACATCGAAGGTGTCACTGCCATTCGTTGAATCCATATCAAACGTGGCAGAAATTTGCAGGACGCAAACGCCATCATACTTACTTTCAACGCACCAGCACTACTCGAGGGAGTAAAGGTTTGCAGAGCAAGGATGAGATTATACATAACAAATCCACTTCGAAGTGTCAGAAGTACGGTCACCCCGAAGATACATGCTCCAGAAGCCCTGTATGTGGCATATGTGGTGACTTCACATCAGGAACAGGAGTATAAAATCCCCCATATTGTATCAACTTTGCTAAAAAGCATCACGCCAACTCAAAAGACTGTGAAACTGGAAACAGGAGAAGGAAACTCAGACGGTGAGATGCACCTCGGTTATCCCCCTTTCCTGGGGCCAAAAATATGTTAGACTCTAGAACCTCCTTACATTACTTAACCTTAGTAACGACCGGTCCGAAAATAATAAAGGATGCTCAGTCTGAAGCAAGTATACCTGATGCAGCAGCATTTTCAAATATTCTTCAGGCTAAACCTCAGAAAAATGCACGTCTCCAGGCAGGCGACATTTTATAATGCCCCAACACCATTAACACAAATCAACAAAAAAGAACGAACCTTAATAGGTAGCAAAAGGGGTCTGATGACCCAAGAAAGATGAAAAATAGGTTTTAGGACATGGATGCAAGAGCAACTAGTAGGTCTACTCAGGGCGGCTTCAGACCTACAAAAATTTCACCCTGTATTTCCTCCAGATAAATAAACTTATAGAAGTGATGCGAAGATCGAACCCAATTACTACACCATCTCTGCCTTTAATTCTTAATGAAGAACACCATCGCACAATGGAATTTTCGAGGCCATAAAACCAATTAAAATTATGTTCTTCTACTTTAACTGTACATGATCTTGAAGTGCTGTTTATGCAGGAAACCAATTTGAAAGGCACTAACAACATCACACTTAAAAGTATTCCATTTTTAAACCTATTTGGGGCTTTCAAAGCCCAGTAACATTATATGGCGATCAAAGTACATAAATGACAGAGTAAAAGAAGTAAAACATTTCATTTCCATACAAGACTGGTGTCTATGTTAACAGCAAATCGCCGACATATTTACACACCGAAACAGATACATAAACCACAACGGGAAATATGTGCACACGAATTAAACAAAGCAGAAATTATTATGAACGTTTAGTCACTGGTCTATGTTATCCACCGTGAATGTTACTGTGTTTGAATTTACTTAATTATCTAATAAGGACTGTATGCCTCGGTTCAATTTCTGCCAGGTTACTAGGAAACTGTTAACTGTTTTCCGAATGGCTGTCTGCAAATTACGAATATAGTTTACTATTTTTAATCCGCTTGGCTGATCATACAGTTTGTACAGAGTGTCTTCGGCTTGACCTCACTGAAATTAAAATCGCGCTGTCAATCCTTAAGTAAATAGGAAAGCTAGCAGGCAAGGAGAAGGTCACTAGATTGGTACGTGACAGATACATGTACATCTGTCTACTCTTGTTTATATATGTGAGATAAGTATTCTACTAAATTAGAATAGCTAGATAGATATTTTTGAGAGTTCTCTACACAAAATCATGGCATACAAACACACAATGCTTAATTAATGGATATTAATTTAACAATTAATAATTACCCCGTTTCCGTGAAAATTTTCACAGAAATTCAAAGTGATACAAATTGGATAAAAAGCAATTTCATTTATTTTGGATTCAAGTCAAATTGTTGTCAAAGGCTGAAATGTTACCAGTATGCCGCACGGGGAAATCTCATTAATGACACTTCATTAAGATGATAGAACTTGTATAAGTATAAATCCATGATAGATAATCTCTCTCTCTCTCTCGATCGATCGATCGATCGATTACCCAAGGACACATATAAACAGAAGTCCTTATGCATCTAGTAGAAAATATTGTCTCATGTTTGGTTCTTCTTTTACTCTCCTTTTCTTGGCATTTAAATTTATATGAGACAAATGACAGGGCGACGTTTGCTTTTCCGATGACATCTTGATCGGATTTGTTCAACCAGTGAAAAAGAAAGCGAAAATATATACATGTAACAACGAGAAAGACTAATCTGCTGAATACAACATTGTGGTGAGCTTGGAAAATATTATTATTATTATTATTATTATTATTATTGTTGTTGTTGTTGTTGTTGTTGTTGTTCTTGTACGTAAATACGCATAAAAGAATAGCCCTATTCAGGCCGTATTACTGAATTACCTATGGTATTCTTAAAAACAATATTGCAAACTATCTAGAACAGACATGTTTCTCCATGAATCTGGTTGCATTTCATAACGATAACAATCAAGATCCTGTTTCATTTCCACCTTACAGAAGACTTAAACAATAACTTTTATGTCTGCAAAAGGTTAAAGATTATATGATGACAGCTACACATTGTTTGTAGTCTGTGTTCCTTCGACCAGGTCCCTTATCTGAATTCGTACAGAGAATGCAAAGTCGTAAACTTAGCTATGTCAGATCCACCATGCGTTCGTTCGTCCTTCTAAAGATTGATATACTCAGATACTTAAGTGCCTTGTCCATTTCAATGTTCAGTTTGGTTTTAAATTTCTCTTTGTTACAGTTTATTTTTTAAAGGTACCAAATCTTGCAATAGTTATAAATATCGTAACTTTATCTATTTCGAGCAATTTAAACTTTTTCCTCGCTTCGCATTTTGGCTATTATACTAATCCCACCTTGACCAAGTCGATGTTATTATCCACTTCTCGATCAATATATCTTGGTATATAAGTCTGAGTGTTCAGACTCTGCATTTATTTTACTGTATAATGCAGCAAGTTTAACATCCTTATGGTTTTTTATTAACACACGAGACTGTCATATATACATTGTAAATATTGGATTGGTTAGTGAGTGTGTATCCATGCAATCATTCGTCGTCTCTGGATCAGACAGGGTTTATGCGTTTGCAGTTACTGTGAAGTTCAGGTTATATATTTTTGTGGTTAACTCATTAATCGCCTTTTAATCTATGTAAAAATCATTCTGCCATTGTTCCAGAGATTCCTCCCTATTGCTTTCCAAACCATATTTTTCACCTATACTTGATTGGTGCTAAATATTCATAAAAATCTTCACATTCCGTTGCGGTTTGCAAAGTTTATATTGTAATAGATTTGCATCGCCTTGTAATGATAAAGATCTATATTATTCTCATCCATGTAGTTTGGTTATTCGGAGACATTTGAGTCCTTCCAGTATCTTTCTGTTCTTCAAGGACTGCAAAATTATTCCTTCCATGTCTTGATATCTTTTAAGTAACTACCCTCTGAATACTTATGTATCTGAGCATCAACTCGTCTGTGCAAAAACCGACTAGTAGCTGCATCAGTTAATATAACAAGATCATGTGAATTTACAATAATTTATTTTTGCGATTTAAGCCCATATACCTCAATTTTTCAAAGTTAAGACTTCACAAGGAACTCTCTTAGATACGATATGATATGATATGATATGATATACATTGTCTATTTACTGAAATATACTATCACGGGATTAATTATCGGATGGGGAAAAAAAACGCATGTTACAGATACTCTCTGAAAGTTTACTCTCGTCCTCTTTTATAACGGTATTCATTCTGATACATCTCTGTAATTGACTGTAACAACCATTAGTTTAATAAATAGAGTAATTATTATACTTAGTGATTTTAACTTTGGATCTGTGTTTTAAATATTCAATATCAATACTGCATTCATTGGTATCATTGCATACATTACCTCTCTCTAAAGTTTTTCATAAACATTTCTAGCTTGTAGAAACAAACAGATATTAAAACAGTTCTTAATTTAGTTTTCTCGATCATTATTGTTCATTTCATCGAATTCCATAATTGTTTTTATTTGTAAATGAGTCTTTCATGATTTACGCTTCCTTCAAACGCGTCTCGTACTCCAAACATGTTTTTTTCCCGGCTTGATTATTTGAAATATACATTGAGTCCCGGCATTGTTTGCATTATTTCTGATTGAGTTTATTTCCTTCTACCTGTGGTAGGCATTTATAATTAAAGAAAAATGCTCTTGGCTAATTTGATTATCACTTGCTGTAAATACTGTTCATTTTGTACAGGCAGGTGCTGCTATTTTATCAATGTCTAAAACTTTTGTTACAGATAAAGCTTTCTTTAAAAGCCCATGCATCATATTGTATTAATATTGCACCAAGTTCAATACAACCAAAAGAATAACCACACACCCTGCTATTCCTGCATCAAATAATCCGGCCTATGTTAGAGCCATAACAACAAAACATTTAGGGGGCCTCGAGTGGCCGAGTGGTCTAAAGCGCTGTCCGTTACGGATCACTGCCATCTCACATCTGTCTGCGTTGGTTCGAGTCTAAGATTCGGCGAATGTGGATATGTGAGAACGCTTGCCAGTAGCTTCTCGTGGGTCGGTGGTTCTTTCCGGGGATTTCCCGGTTTCTTCCTCCACCATTAATACTGGCCGCCATGTATAGCCTATCGTGTGCTGAAAAATGGCGTTAAGCCCCACAACAACAACAACAACAATAACAACAACAAAACAATTCAGCTGTGCTTACCTCTGCCCAATTCAAGGCTTTGTGGCATGCTTGGTATGTCCTTGTAGCAAATATGTAGAACTGGATTTATTAAAACTAACTCGATTTTAATCATGTAATTATTTTAGAGTTTAAAATTACTGATATTGTCAGTTGGCAGAATCTGATTAATGTGTGGTGCACTTGGTGTCTTTATAGTCATATACACATATGAAATACACAGCGTAGACTTCGGAGTGTGTTACGACTCTATGGTCACAAACTAAGTAACAGAAAGAAGCAAAACTAACAAGTTTTGTAAAACTTAACAAACAATTTAATTATCAATGTTATACAATTAAAACATAACAGGAACTTACAATATTATGAACTGAATGCAAAATAATTCTGAAAAATCTCTATTAAAGTCCAAAAGAATGAAATATTCCGTATAAATTTCATATCCAAGAATATTCTTGTCATTCAACAGTCCTGACGTGTCAGAATGGCGTTGTCTAGAACTCTTTTGAATAAATCACAGTAGTTCCAAAATAATACTATTGCCCAATGACCCCTTTAAATTGCTACTGAAACATCCTAATAAATGTTTCCTCCCAAATTATCTAAACACAACATGGAAAACACATCTGCAGACTGATTTCAACAAATGAAATAAGAGTCCGATAAAAGGGGTCGAAAATTGGAATGAATCTGATTGCTCTGTTCTCTCCTTATATACACCTTCAAGAGCCTGTTACGACTATATGTCGCAATATACCCGCAAGCGACAGATCATACTACTCAATCTAATATTTCAAAATATCAATTCATGTGACCTTACTCACCCAATGGGAAATTGCTTAATTCTTCTAAGACCCCACGCGACCTAAACCCTCAGTCAATGAGATATTAACAAAAGTTGTCAACGGGTTTTATTATTAGAAACACGAAACTTTTATTTGCTGATCATATGTAATCTACATTCGAAATATATTAAAATAGAATTTTATACCCGAGTACAAAAAATGAGATGCCTACTATATTGACTACAAATGATCATTATTACACTTTACAGTAATAAATAAAAACTGCACATAATATAGATAAGTCGTGAACCAAGAGTTACAAAAATAGAGATATACATAACAGCATACTCTGTAGATATTTTGGACTGTAGTGTTGCATGCTGCCTCTCGTACACACTGCTTCCGCCATAATCTATCATTTTATCGATTTTATTAAGACTGATCATCAAAATAGAAACGTAACTATCATTTTAACCAGACAACTCATTGACTGTGACCTAAATGGATACAGTGAAGGTTGAGTAACAATTTTATCTGGTGCGAATCCATGAGCCATGAGGTACTCAAAAGCAGACGGGCTATAATAAACCAGAATAACTCCAAGTTTGATGACTGGTCAATTGTAATGAGGCAATAAAAGATTCTAATGTTGGTTGAAAAACAAATTTACGATGCCCTTTGTTCCACCCGACATTGTCTGTATCTCAGCGTAATGCTATCACTCACCAGAGAAGTTCAAGACTTTCATTGATTGTGTTGTATGTAGACAAAGTCTGGTCATAATGTACTTTGCTAATGCTTTTCTGTTGTTCATTTGTGGGTTTAGTTGTCTTCGTTCACAGTGTTGTATTTTGCATAGGGTTTCCATTGCACCAGTCAAAAAAATAGTAGCACCTTTGCTTATAGAAAAAAAAGGAACAAGATGCTAAAACAGATACATCACAGATACCACATAATTTATTTTGATCAAATTTGTCAAGTTAATTTCTTTTATGTAGCATGCTTGTAGCATATTGTGACATTCCACACCCTCCTCTAATGTGCAAATTCAATATTTGTATTTTTAAAATATTCGTAAAGATTTTCCAAACTGTCTGCCAAGTTCAGCTATACGCGGATCTTTTGGCGCTTTTAAACTAAGATGTTTTCTTGATTTCTTTATCTTTTTATTTATTTCCTTCCTTTTCCCAAGCTAAATTAATAAAAATCAAGATCGCAACAATAGTTAGATTGAAAAGTGAAATCTAATTTGAAATTTAAATGGTGAAATATAAACGATGTAATCGAAATAAGTGTTGAATGTCAAAAAGCTAATTTTTTAAAACTGAATTTAATTTAAACCTGAGTAAATGTAGACCTTGTCAAAAAAATACGAAAAAGTGAATGAAAGACATTTAAATGAATGCATCAAAAAGTACACGAAACAAAGACACCACAACTATGAAAATCATATAAAATTATCTTCATCGAGACACCCTAGTTTATCAGCTATAACGAACTACTTTAGATTAGATACGAAAAAGACAGGGGCTCCATTTTGTGACATTTAAAAATGGGTGAAATATACAATGCCTGAAAGTGTTAGCTAAGATAATTTAAACATAACTAATGATTTGTCGTTTTATCTGCCTGATCCTTTAACAACAAAGACATAGCTTCACTGGTCAAACACTACTGAGTAAAATATGAACATGTTAGGTGCTTTAGAAGCAAAAGATAAATATCACAATACAAAGGTCAAAATATTGTCTAATATATTTTCGATGTATTACTTTATTGCAAGATAAGCAGCCACTACCATAATTACAATTATTATAACAATTGTAGTTGACCTTCAGACATTGATATTTGAATATAATCACATTTTCACTCAATGCAAAGCAAGATAATCCCATCTTGCACTACTAAAATCCAGTGAAGTATTTAACTCAGAGTAATGTAATGAAATCAGCTTTCTGGTCTTCATTATCAGCTGGAATAAATATGCTAACCAATGATCTCAATTTAAATTGAAGCACTTGGCAGTGATTTGGATACTATTGAAGCTGTGCCGTTGACAAAACACCCCTATTTTTCTTAATTCATATATCATCTACCTTATATTCCCACTTAGTTTCTATGTTAGTTTTACTCAATATCCTCTTATCTATTCCATTATCAATAGCTGTGTTCACAGCCTGTTTGTACGTTTCAGTTTCAGCGCACTGTTCGTTTTTAGGGCCACATGTGAGGTTTCTTTTAAGCATCAAACACTAAATTCTCTTGCAATGTATCAATGAAAAAATGGTTTGCATATGTGACAGAACAAAATCTTTAATACTTAAATAATCTAAACGAAATGATGTCATGCCCCAAATATGTCTAAATGATTTTGAAGATAACTATTATATGCAAATGTTACTAATGATTTCGGAGATGACTCACAACTTGAGATTCGTGGTTTTCACTGAGGGTTATAGATATGTGTAATGAGGAAATTAAAAGAAAATTACATGGCTTAAGCATGTTTCCAATTCACAATAGCTATTTTTTACAAGCCAGCTGATATTGCAATTGCAGGCAACATTACGTCAGTGCTAGCACCTACCACTGTTTCAGGCCATAGTGAGATGTATGTGGTGTTGGTCACATTTGGTTTAAGAAAACAAGGTAACACGTGTATATCCAGACTATAAAAAACATATACATAACCTAAGTAGGCTCAGAAACCTACTGTTGTATCAAATGAAGAAATAAAATAATCCCATAAAACGAAGATGAAAATAATTACCTCATATGTACTTTGTGACCAACTGATGAATGCCACGGATTATTTGAATATGGAGAACTTCTGCTCGCAAGTAACAAAACATTTGCTGTGCAAAAGGAAAGAGAATTTCGAAGATATGCGAATCTAGTGGAGAAGAATAGGTTATATAAAATCTGTCGCGGAAATGCATAAAAACAAATTGCAATGTTTAAAAGAACAAAATTACTAAGCAATAGACCAAAACAGAAAGCTCTATGCAACAACAGTTCGAACGTATTAAAAATAAAGATTACAGTTAGTTGGACATTACCAGCTGTAAAAATATTCTAGAGAAAATTTTGAAAGGATTATTGGCAAAGTTACAAACAATCCCCATTAGGTGAATGAGTGAATCAATTGCTTAAAGAAACAACAATAGATGATATAGAAACTGCAACCACATCAGCTTCTTCTGTGTGTTCTATTTACCGACTTTGTCTTATTTTTGTTCCCTCCAGTTTCGTGCCATACTGTTGCAGACTTCTTATCACCATTTAGAATACCATCCATTACTTTGTCGACATAGTTTGCAAGGCTCTTAAATGGGTCCTTGGCTTTCTTTAAATTGTGGTTATATACAGCAATACTATCTTTTTGTATAATGCTGTTATTAGAAATAGAACGATAACTTCAGTATCAACATAATAGTAAATTTTATACACGTTTATATATATATATATATATATATATATATATATATATATAGAGAGAGAGAGAGAGAGAGAGAGAGAGAGAGAGAGAGAGAGAGAGAGAGAGAGAGAGAGAACCATTATGTTTTCGTGGTCTCTTAAACATGTTTTGCAAGTTTGTCATACATGCTATGTTTTGCAAGTGTGCACTTTCTACATACTGAATACAATCAGATGCTTTGATATGACCTTGCCTTCCTTTAATGGTATGAAGTTTTCATTCAGTCTCCAACTGTTAAACGATTCATCGTCAGATACTTCGATTTGACCGTACCCTCCTTCAATGGCATGATGTTCTCTGTCAGTCTCCAGCTGTTAAACGATTCATCGGATAGTTTGATTTGACACTGCGTTCTTTTAATGGCATGGCGTTTTCTTTCAGTCACAACCTTCTGAACGATTCATCATCATATACTTTGACTGGACATTCATCATATCCCTTATATCTTAAAATGGTGTTAAACATTCTTTAATTTAGCTTATCATTTAAATTATTCCTATGTCATCTTATCTGTGATAATGAGGTAAGTCTTGTTCCTAAAGCATGCTCTCTGACATTAAGTCTTCCAGTTTGATCAGAACTTGATCACCTAATATTCCTAAAACATGCCTTCTCACATCAAGTCTTCCATTTTGTAAAGAACTGGATTACCTAATTTCTCACCCATGCGACAGAGAAATCTAGCTGTTTTGCTAACCTTACTTTTCTTATCTCAGTCTGGTTATCTCAGTCCGGTTGTCTCGGTCTAGTTGTCCACGCGCTAGGGACTACTTTTAAAAAATAAACCTTTGTTGTCTTCTGCTATGCCTGACGTAGTTGTTCTAAAATCAAACAACAACGACAACAACAACAACAACAATAACAAACAAACAAACAAACAAATATATAACAAAACAACATAGTAATTTAAGGACTCTCCATTTTTGAGAAAACACCATACAAAACATTTCGAGAGAGAGACAGACACATGCACGCACACGATGTTGAGCTTTTTGGTATTACGATAGTTCGTTCCACACAGCATAATCAGTTTTATCATATCTGCAAGCCTGACTCAGTACATTTTCAGGTCAGCGTCATTAAATGTAGCTAAAGCTACCTAACTATTTTTGAATACTTCGTGTGAAACAAATTATATACTATTAGCTACATTTAATGACGCTGACCTGAAAATTGACTGTGCTACAGACAGGATAAAATTCTCAATGCTGTGCGAAATGCACTATGACAGAAAACACTGATCTATGCACACAGCCTATAGACCTATACACTTCATATTCTTCCAACGCTGTTAACAACTACAGAAAACTTAGTAACAGCCAGAAATGTGTTATGTCAAACATGCTTTATTCTATTTTTGTTAAGCATCTCCACTGCCCCCCAGTTGAATCAAAAATATACCTAAAATATTTAATGACAAATAATGCACTTACCAGCCAGAAGGAATCATTTATCCGTCAACACATTAATCCGTAAGCAAATTTCACTGTAACACTTGCCATATTTCCAAGAGAGAAAAATACATTTTCAACGAATCAGTGAACTTGAAAGTTTAGCACATGGTTATCAGCTGGGGTCCGTATTTGGAGGGTCTTTTATACACGGAGGTACTTTTACAATCAATATTAATTACAACACAAGTATGTCACAAACAGTTTCACCTCCTCTAAAGATAGTGATAGTGACACGGATCTCTAATTACCCGCGAATAACCCAAGCACGGACACTCATGCTACATGTATTTACACTACAACAGAGCTGTGGGCCGAGTACAGTTTCATTATGTACAATTTAATTTTCTAAATTGGAACTAATGAAAATAAAACATTTTCTTGTAATAAATATTAAGTATTTATTGTTAATTTCATATAACATCCATATATTAAATGTGATGATACCTAAAATCTATGCAACGTTTAATGTTGTTATTTTGTTTTGACTCACGCATAAAAACTGTGTACTTCGGATGACACGTCACGCCACAGTCCTCATTAACATATTTGTATTAATGCACCGCATGTAAACATTGGCGCGTGAACTATACTAAACAAGTAACGGTATTCTTTCTTACTTTAAAGGATAATATTGGGTGAGAAAAAGAATCTACGTTGGGATTTGGACCAAGACAAGGAAATCCCAGTCAAGTGGATTGTCCGATATATAAGTTTGTTTATTATATATCTCAACGTCAAATACAAGTATGATTTTAGGTAAAATTTCTCTTTGTTCTTCTCTGTATTGTTCTTTAAAATTTCTCTATAATCAGTTGCGCTCGTTATTTTGTTTATGTTTTAGTTTCTGGTTGAGAAAGATGAGAAGTATTCAACGTTTTCCTTTTCCAGCAAATCAAAAACTAGTTTCCTTCATAAAACAATCTTTATCTTCATCAAACTTCATAACTCTATTTCTTCTTCAAAATGTTTAGTTTAAATGTTTTTGATTTCCCAATAGATCTCTGACAGCAAAAACAAATTTCATCACACGTTTTTAGTCTTTTCTCTTATTAAGTCAAAAGATCCAGAGAATACTGTATATTAGAGACATTGTAACTGTTATAAATGTTTTGTTAATTTTAATCTGCATTGTTTGATAGTTAGATTTTTAAAAAAATGTATTATATGCTATGGATAATTGCATTTTAGATTTGACCTTGTCCAAAATCAATTTAATTTTCTACCAGGCCTGAATAATCGATTTTTCTTAATTACGTAAACAACTAATACATACCTAATATTTTCTTTATGAGTATCGGTTAATTATTAGGATTATTATCATGGCCTGAGACAAGGACATTGTGTGTGCTATTCTTTATTATAATTTTAATAATAGACTAGCCATCTAATTATAACTAAAATATTATCTTGTAAATATTCGGAACCTTCCTGAATGAAATTTTCCATTAGGTAAAAGCTTTTTAGAAAATGTTAATTGTGACCTGAGGTCATGTAGGGGAATATATTATCTTGTTTTTCTCGAAAATATTCATTTGTGCTCTAAGATCTTCACAGAATCAGTTGTATTATTGTTGCTCATCATCTAAAATTATTTTCTTGGAAAGACACATTACTTGTGAATAATAGTGAAATTCAAATAAGGATATATTCTTGGATTGTATTATTGTGATTCAACAAAAGACTGTTGACACATTACTACGACACAGGCCACCATAGACACTTCAACACTTCCAGCGTTTGATTTATTTTGAAATGTCACTAAAGTCTATTCAGAGCATTAAATATTAGGAATTGTGTTTAAAAAAATTCTTAGATTATTTGAGATTTATTTCGCAATACCGTAAGTTCTTTTCATATTTTTCACTTTCTATTCAGGGAAATAAATTATTTGTTGAATTTTCCAAAGTGTGTTGCCTCTCACTCTTTTCTTTTACTTATTTTAAGACCATACAGTCGTAACATAAAAAATAAGGAGGGCATCCGATCTGCAACTTTAACTTGAACTTACAGCAATTAGGAAAGTGTTTTCAGTCCTGTGAATGATTTCAGACTACTGTGGAATCTTGTGATAAAAATAGATATGACCCCTGAATACGGGTGTTTTCATGCTAGACTCATGCAATATTTGTATCTCCTCTATAGCTTTCGTACAACATGTTATGGTGTGTAAAAAGAAAAAGGATCATAATATATGTAGTGTTAACTAAGTGCATCAATATAGATCGATGCTTTAGTAATGCCTTATTTCCCACAACATACTCACAACACTGACAATTGCAGTATTGTTAGAATAGTAGGTAAATTGCGGGCATATAAATTTTAATTTCTGGATGTATTTATTTATTTGCATGCGAGCAAAATTAGCCGAAAAGAAAAAAAGCAACAAAATTATTACTTTTTTATATTTCACTGCAAGGCAGAGCTCATTCTTCCAGCTACTCAAACTGCTACGGACTCATGGTAGTAGTATATATAGTTGATGATTCTCTCAAAAACCCCTTACCCCTCCAAAACGTTATACGTTAACATTTTTGTCAGCAGCCTTTTTTAGCTCAAAATGATGACTTTCATATTTCCGACAAAATATGTTTTGTCTTGGGTAGGGGGTCTCTGAGATAGGAACAACTCAACTACCTATTACAGTCCTATACTTATTAGACAAAATTTCATATTAAACAAATGAAATATTATATATAATGTCATTCTCAACCCGACATGTTGGATTTGATCTGACAAACAGATTTTGTAAGAGATTTAATTCCATCAAATCAGCCTCAGGTTATACTGGTATAAAACCTAAAATAATAAGCGATTGTATTAAAAAAGTTGGATATCATATATCACCAAAATATGGATCAGTATGGTTATTCGCGACTGAAAATGATGTGAAAATAGCGGGTTGGGCAGATGATGTGATAACATTTATTGACAATATAGTTGATATTTTATTTGATAACGATATTTCTAAAGCTATACAAAATTAAACATCTACTGTTGTAACCCATATTTTATTATAATCTTTTCATACCTGCTAACTCTCATTGGCAGAATATCTGTTAACATACTGTCAATAATACGGAACTCGCGTATTAAATCGTCCATATCATATTTTATACCACGCAAATAAGATCGTATCTGATCAAGTAATTTTTTATAGGTGATACTTGCTGTTTTGCAAGCATTTTTTTTAGTCGCGAGTCGAGGCTCAATTTTTTTACAAGCTGTTGCAAGAGAAACACCGACACCAGATATTATTAACAAAAACGGATTTAATGATGCGCCACTTGAAATTATACCAGAGCTAGTCATTAACAGTGGCAAATATGATATCACTCGAAGTATTCTGTTATAGTATTTGTAACATTTTTTACGCACCAAAGTTTTTTATGATAATATCTGTAATATTGCATTAGAGCGTCCACATCTTGTTTTGGAATGTTTTCTGAAATATGATTAAAATCAACTATATTTTTTTTCATTATATAATATTTGTTTACATATTTTATATAGTAATGTCAGTCTCTGGGTTTGATTTATCATATTTGAGAAGTTTCAGCTACAAATTCCAAACACCACCAGTAACATCTCCTAGGCATTTCCGTTGAGGTCAACGTAAACGTTTCTTTGATGTCCTTGGTTAGCATCGCCAGTAGAGGATTATGATATACATTCGGTGATGATGAAGTAGCCGCAGTAATTTCTAAACCGTACATAGATAACCTGTATAACCCAGATGCTTCTGCGGTATGTTCGAGAGTTTTATTTTGCGGAGTCCATGTTGATGATCCTGATGCTACTGTGTATACCACATTGATGATCTGCTTGTGAGGAATTTTAATCAGATTCCTTTTTTCAATGATATTAGGAATTCCGTTAATAATATCGTTCAGTTTTATGTTAATGTCAGCAAGTTTAATATCTACAACCGCTGGACTTCCAAAAAATTCAATTAAAGATTTGTTTATATTTCTACGAAAATTCAGGAACGTTTGTACGTGATTGGAAAAATTAGTATTTAGTGTAGTCATTCCATCGTTGATTGTTGTTATTGCT
The DNA here is from genome assembly GCA_016617855.1 of Megalonaias nervosa. Classification (NCBI taxonomy): domain Eukaryota; kingdom Metazoa; phylum Mollusca; class Bivalvia; order Unionida; family Unionidae; genus Megalonaias; species Megalonaias nervosa. The sequence continues at coordinate 10,206 of JAECUM010027879.1, read as the reverse complement.
GTTACCGTCGGAATGTTGCTATCGTCGACGTATTTCTTTGTTGCTGCGTCAAAATCTGTTTTTGGTGTTCTGAGATTATTAATACCATTATTGTTCATGTTGAGAAATGCGCGCATTATACCATAACGCACTAACACATACTTAGATTCTTGATCATCGACGTATTTTTTTGTTGCTGCGTCTGATTCTGCAGCTGGGTCACCAAGGTATGTAAAATATTTTCCTGACATGATAATATTACCTGTAACTGTCCCACCTATTTTATCAAGTTTGTTATCATCAACATACTTTAACTGCAAATAACTTACCGCTTGAGTTTGATTTAAGTTTGCTGGCGGATACCTGGTTTCTAAATTTATAATTTTTTTCCTGACATATCTAAGTTACCGCTTGAAGTTCCACCAGATTTATCTAGTTTATTATCGTCGATTAATTTAAGTTGTGCATAACTAACGGCTTGTGTATGAACAACATTTATTGGTGGATAATCTGTTTCTAACTCTAATACTCGTTGATTTGACATAAACAAGTTTCCCGTCATTGTGTCGCCGGATTTTTTTAGATAGCCTGATAAATCAACCTTGCCGTCTGTTGTACTTTCAGCTGATGAATCTCCTACTAATGGCCCAAATTTAAAAAAAAAAAAAAACTCATTATTTATTTATCGTTTGACAAAATTGTATAGCATAAAATTATATAACAATAATGGCAAAATCATCGATATTAAATTTTGATACAGAACGTTTGGTGAAACATAAACATATCAATGAACTTCCAGATTGTCATTATCTTATTGTTGGAAGAACTGGATCGGGAAAAACAAACTTACTTATGAACTTACTTCTCGGAGATAATTTTGACTACGATCGCGTTTATATTTACACGATTAATCCGCAACAGGATAAGTACGAGCTACTTAACAATTATAATGACAAACTTCGTGGTGATCTTGAAGCTGGCGAAGAATTTTTTATTATCAAACAACCAGAAGAACTTGTTCCAGTTAATCAACTTGATTCGTCCGAACACAAGACAGTTGTTTTTGATGATATTCCGCTAAACAATGAAGAAATGAATAAAATCAGATCGTATTTTTCACTGTCGCGAAATAAAAAATGTAATTCTATTTATCTCGCTCAGGGTTTTTATAATGTTGACAGATTTATTAGTAGAAATACTGGTTGTTTTATATTACTTCCAGGACTTGACAATGTTGACGTTAGAAATATCTCGAACGAGCAATGTGGTGATGTAACAAAAGATAAATTTATTGAACTATATCATCAAGCAACAGCAAATAAATATGACTTTTTTTGTTTGATAAATTAACAAATGATACGAGTAAAATGTTTCGATGTTGTATTGAAAAATATCTACAGTAACTTTTATACAAATAGTATATAATTAATGGAAAGACAAGCAAAGTATAGAAAACATATAGAAAATCTAAAAAAACTTGCGCAATCTCAGGCAAAATTTAAGCAGCAAGTACAGCAAGCACGACGTGGACAGATAGCTGCAGCAGAAACAACAGCCGCCGTTCTCAAACCAGTTACTGAGGCTTTACTTGGAAAACAACCTGAAAGTAAGCAATTATCAGAAGAAGAACTTAAGCGACTACAGGAAAAAGGTAGTTAAAGAACAACAAGAAACAGATATTGCTAGATCTGATGCAGAGAAAAAAAAATTAGCTGAGGAACTTCCAGCGCATATAGATAATCCTGTTGCAAGACAAGCTGAAATATATCAGCTAATAAATAATCCACTGGCACTTGGAAAAAAATTAGCAGAATTAACAACACAATAAATTAGAAAAAAATTAGAGGATATTGAAAAGGAGCAAGAAAGAGTTGGCCAGTTAACGGTAAAGTTTATGGAAATTGAAGATCAAAAACGATGGTATATAAAACAAGCAAATAATGAGATAACAGATGATGAATATAATAAAATTTTAGAAGAAAATAATATAAAAGATCTTGATAATATAAGTAAATGGAGTGATGAAGAATTTAACACATTAATTACTAAATTAACTGTAATAATGAACGACGGTGTTACTGCTAGAAATGAGTTAAACACAGTCACAGAAGGAATAAATATACTTTCACTTTATGATAGAATTAGATATGGTGTTATTGCTTTAGTAATTGGAAAAACAGCACAAAACAGTAGAACAAAACCTTTTGGTAGGGGGTGGAATTTTAAAAGAAAATTTGAATTATTCGATAAAAATCGTGTAGAAAAATATAAAAGAAAAACAGGAACTGGTGTTAGAATATTTTCATCAGTTACTGAAATGATAGGCAGATTAATGCTGTTGATATCATCAAAAGAAGCTGGAAATGTTGGTGCTGAAATTGACAATGAAATTATTGATATACTTGATAATTTGAGATCAGAAAATTTATTAACATCTGACGAAAACGGGACTTTACATCACGATTTGATATCAAATCAAGGCGACTTAATCGCGGCGATTTAATTTTATAAATTTGTGTAAAAATTTTATATAAAAAGTGTCAGCAACATTATTACTAGACTCTATCCAATCTGATAAAGATAGCGCAAATTATTCAGTAAAGTATATTCCACCAATAGAACTAGATCGTGAAAAACAATATGAAATTGGACTTATTTCCTGCACTTGTTGGAATTCTATGCCTAATGTCAAAACTGGAGTAAATGACGAATTTATGTTTACTTATAATATACTCGATGCATTTCCAACTTGGAAAAGATTAAAAATTCCACAAGAAGCTTATAATATTACAGATCTAAATAAAACAATAAAAGAACTTATAACAAAAAATGGAGGCAACGCTGATAATTTTGAGCTTACACCAAATTATAATACGTTACGCGCTAGAATAACATTAAAAGATATGTATTTTGATATTTGGATGAAAACAAGTATCGGACCACTGATAGGATTTGAATATGATAGATATGATGTTGATCCTAATAAACCTATTACATATGACGGTATATATCCAGTAAATATAACTGATGTAAACACAATATTGGTAAATTGCTCTATCGCATCTGGTCCTTATTCAGCTAAAGGCAGCAAAGGACAAACGATATACAGTTTTTCACCGGACGTTCCACCTGGTTATCTTATGCAAATTATTCCGCGTCATATTATTTATTATCCGCTAATGTTGAAAGCCAAATAACAGAAGTAAATATGCAGTTGACAGATCAGTCTGGAAGACAGTTAGATTTTAATAATGAAATTGTTACTTATTATTTACACCTACGCGAACAGTAAACATATTTTCTGAAAGATTTGACAAAAAAAGTATACAACCTCAGATATAATGAAACATAAAAACGTTTATCGAAGAAAAATAGTAGGAGGATTTTTGGGAAATATATTTGCTAAAATTATAAAAAATATTCCAGGAATAGCTCATAAAGTTGCACCAATTGCACTTGACGCATCAAAAGCTTTTGCAACTGGAGCTGCATCTGCTGCTAGAACTGCTGTGGGGCAAAAAATAGCTGATAAAATAAAAGGCGATCCACAACGTGGTATACCGACAATCAAACAAGCTATTTCAGAAATCGCACCAACAAAAGAAACTCAACGCGCAATGATAACAACAACAAAAAAGCTTTTATCACCACGAGGAGAACAAATTATACAAAAATTAATATCTAAAGTAACAACACCGCAATAATTTTGTATAACCTAATAAATAAAAAAATGTCTGTAAAAAATTATCTCGATTTAGCAGAAATTTATGACACAGACGACACAGTAACAGAATTCGAATACGTTGAATATCTCGATGAAAATTCTAACGAACCTAATAAAGCTGGCTCCAGAACATTTAATACTCGAGACGAGGACGTATTTTTACTTCCTCATAAAGCAATGTTGGAAGTTCGTGGACAGATTATGACAGTAGCTGTTCCACCTGCCGAAATTGCAGCTAACACAGAAGTAGCTCTTATAAATAACGGTTGGTGTTTATTTAGAAGTGCTCGATATCAGCTGGCCAATCAAACTGTCGAAGATATTTCAAATCACTTACAAGTTGCAAGTACAATCTTAAATATTATTTCGTTTTCCGACGATTACTCCAGATCAACTGCAACTAATATGATGTGGTTTAAAGATACTGGAATTGGTCTTTCGGGTATTATTGCATCAACCGAAAATTTATCAGGACCATCAAATATTTTACAACACGGAGCTGATGCTGCCGCAGGTGTTATAATTGTAAGAGATTTTCTTATCGCTAATGCTTTTAATTTTGGTATAGACGCATCAGCTGCAAACGCTAATGCAGACGCTACAAGAGTCTCACTTACTGCAGTTTGTAATAATCTTGGTATAGCACCACCAGGAGCAGCAGCTGATGGAGTTGCAATGTTAAATCATGTTAATAACTCTATTTATAACATCAGAAGAAATAGATGTTATAATGAAGGTTATACTAGGAGAAAGGCACTTGCAGCAGGATCAAATCAAATTACAATGATGCTGCCGTTAAGTACAGTATTTGGCTTTTGCAGGGACTATAATAAAGTATTTTGTGGAGTTAAACATACTCTTATTTTAGATCGATCAGAACAAAACGACTGCCTGTTTAGGTCAGGTGGGGCTGATGTACAATTTGTCATAAACAAACTTGCGCTGTGGATACCACGAACAACTCCGTCTATCACTAAAATGGCGGAATTAAATAATATGCTGGAAAAACACACAAACAGAATTTATTTTCAGCAACATAAAATATATCAAACAGCGGTTCCGAATACCACCGACTACACATGGCGAGTCACAACGACACCAAGTGAACAAAAGCCACTGCAATTATTTGCTGTATTTCAGAGACAAGCTCGACGTAACAACCAACAACAAAATAATGCGATATTTGATAGCGCTAATGTTAGGCGAATATATGCTAGAATAAATTCAAAACAATATCCAGAATGAGCGATAGAATGTAATTTTGCAGATGATGAGAATAAAAATATTACTAGACCGTACGTGTATTTACTCGACTCAATGCAAAAATATCAAGATGTTGGAGATGGATCTCAGATATCAGTAGAGGAATTTCGTACACTTTATCCAATATTTCATTTTGATGTTAGTAAATATAGCGAGCGAGCTGTAGACAGCACAGCTGATATTGAAATTACTTGGACACTAGAAGCAGCTCCAGCTTCACCATTTTATGTATATGCGTTAGTGATAAGCGATAGATTTGTTACAGTTGACTCTGTCGGAGGTAAAATGACAGTCCAAGTTTAAAGTGCTTTGCACTTTACTTCAAGTTTAATCTGTAATCGTTATATAAGATGACAAAATATATTGTAAAAGAAATACATTTGACTGATGGTCAAGTTAAAAAATTAGCAGCTGCTGTTGCAAAACGGAGGCAGGTTTCATTAAAGGTCAATCCTAACGCAACGGGTATTTTAAAAAAATTAATGTTAACCAAAAAACAAGATGATCGCAAAAAACCTTTTGTTTTAAATTTAAGTGCTGCACAAATAACTACAATGGCAAAACATGGCGGTTTCTTCGGTCCGGCACCATCTGTAATAGCTAAAACATTACTACCTAAAATTTTGCCAGTGTTAGTTACATTAGGATTAGCAGCAGCGTCTGGAGCAGTATCTGGCGCAACGGAAAAGGCAGTTAAAGGTAGTGGTATAAAGAAAATTTTCGTATGAATATCGATGGTAACAATTTTTTAGTTTAATGTTTCGTATGAACAACGATGGTAACAATTGTATGTGATTGATAAATATAATGCCTAAAAGAAAGACACCGACGAAAAGAAAGACAACGACGAAAAAAAGACACGACAGCGAACAGGGGGATTTATTCCAATAGTCCCGTTACTAGCGGAATTGGCGGGAAGTCTATTGCCAAATCTGTTAGGAGTAGGACGAGGACTAATGTTGCCAGGAATAAGGAGATAAAATCTGCGTTAAGTAATTTCGATATACTTGATAAACTAAAAAAAGTAAAAACTTTCCACGGAGTTTGTTCCAAAGATGAACTTACAGCCATTTCACCACAAGCGACCTCGTGTGTTATAAATATACAAGATTTTAATGACGGATCTGGCACACATTGGGTAGCTGTCTATGATAACAATTATTTTGACTCGTTCGGAATTCCACCAAGTGATGCAGTAAACAAATATATGAGCAGAGTACAAGAGATAAAGTCTCTTGCGAAAATAATAAATTATTCGTCTAATCAAATTCAACCAGTTGGAATTTCCGCTTGTGGATATTATTGCGTAATGTTCATCAAACAGATGACCAAAAATCCAGATTTTTTAAAGTTTATTTTACAATTTGACAAACAACCTTCTCACGCTAATGATGAGATTGCATTTAATTTTTGTAAAGCTACCTAAAGCTTGCAATTAATTTTATCTAAATTACAAATATAACAATGTCAACTTATTGTCTTAAGTGTAAAACTAAAACAGAAAATAAAGACGAAAAAAACAGAAAAAACAAAAAATAATAGAATAATGCTGAAAAGTATTTGTGCAATCTGTGGGAGAAAAAAGAGTATGTTTTTGCTAAAAACAAGCGGAGCGGGTTACCCTCCTAACGTTGTCAGGGAGATTAGTTTAGTAGACGACTAAATAAATAATGACATGAGACTGCGATTGTGATAGAGAAATATGCCTCGAGCAAAATAAAATTGTTACATGTTGCCAGAAATGCAACAACAGAGAAATAATTGGAACAGGTATAGATATACATAAATTAATTGGCAAACTGGCGAGACCAAAAGGCGGTTGGACATTGCCAGACCATAAATACCTGGACCTTATAATCCTCTTGATAAACAATTTGACGAAAACGATAATCCGCTGCCAGGACAAGAACCTTACAATCAAGTTGATGCAATAGCAATGCGCCATGATATCTGCTACAGAGATATTGAACTTCCAGACAGCGAACAAAATAAACACAGCTGCGATAAAGTAATGTTAGACGAACTTCGTGAAATGAAACCTGTAAATATGCGAGAACGTGTTGACCGATGGCTGGTCCAGGATTTTATTGGAGCAAAATATAAACTTGGTCTCGGTGGAGACTTACTCGGAGAGTCTAGTCTCGGTAAAAAAGAATCATATGATGATCTTGCCGTAGAGCTACACAGACCTAAAAATAAAAGTTTCCGCGACGTAAAGTTGTCGCAAATGCCGTTGATGACATCTGGGCGATAGATTTAGTTGATATGTCAAATCTAGCTCAATTTAACAAAAATAAGAGATATCTTTTTAATGTTGTAGATGTTTTTAGCAAATACGCGTTTAGTATACCCGTTTCGGATAAAACAAGGACACCGATGACTGATGCGCTAAAACAAATAATAACAAATACAGAAAGAAAACCAAACAGAATCTGGACTGATCATGGAGCAGAGTTTTTTAATAAAAAATTTGAACAGTTTTTGGAACAAAATAACATTAAAAAATATGTTACTGGAAATGAGGGGAAAAGCGTCATCGTTGAGCGATTTAATCGCACGCTCAACGAAAAAATTCATAAGTATTTGACACCTAAAAATACAAATAAATATATTGACAATTTCCAGAAAATTGTTGACGAATATAATAACAGAAAACACCGAACGATTAAAATGTCGCCAAACGACGCGATTTCAAATACAATATTAGCAAACGAAAATATGTACCGGAGACACAAATTTAAAGTTGGCGATAAAGTTAGAATTTCTTTGACGAAAAAAAACATTTAAAAAAGGTTACACTCATAACTGGAGCGAAGAAGTATTTGTTGTTGATAAAGTACTTTTAACAATGCCAGTTACATACTCGCTGAAAGATTTATTAGGTGAGCCTACAACTGGCAGTTTTTATGAGCAAGAACTTCAGAAAACAGAACGAGATGTATTTGTTATTGAAAAAGTTATTAAAAAGCGTGGGAACAAAAGTTTAGTCAAATGGCGTGGATATGGCGATAAATTTAATAGTTGGGTACCAACTGAGTCGATTTTATCGACTGCGATATCATCGACTGCGATCGAATAATATTATTATAAATTTCCTCATATTTTATTAGAACTGACTTACATTTTACTGGTTTGCATAAAGAAATGAAATGTAATTTTCTCGCATCATCAACTGGCATTAAATTAAATATTTTAACAAAAATAAAATCGTATTTTATATTTCTTTGTTGTCCAGGTATTTTTACGTATAAAAAAGGCTTTATAAGTTGCCAAAATATTTGATGCTCGGCAACAGTAAAATTAAATTTTAATATTTTTTTAGCAATATGGTACTTAACATCATATCGCCCAGTTGTTATTTTACTAATAACAACATCATCTTCGTCGTCGTCATAGTTATACAAAATATCTTTTTCAGTATAACCAGCAAATCTATCATTGGTAATATTTTCTAATGTAACATTTGAAACTGCAACAAAATCTCCCGAATATAGCTCAGCCAGTCTCTCAATTAAGTTCATTATTATAATAATCTTTTATCTAATTAATAAATAATAAGATGTTCGGAGAAATAAAATATCATCAGCGAGTTAATATACTAAATAACAAAGAACTAGCTGAGGCAATTCGAGCTTGTTTGTTGGGATACAATTTTTATTTTATTGATGTTATGATAACATTGGGTGATTCTGACAGATTTTTGTTAACAGCAGCGGACAAAATGAAACTTGATACAAATAAAATGATGACATTACGATTTAATCGCGATGATGTCATGGAATTTAGTCATAACTGTCTTAGTCGAAATGATGTAGAAAATATCATTAATTATCGTATCTAAAGATAAATCTATCAAATGTCAACATTGACGTTGCTGATTTAGTTCTGCCATCGGCCACAAATTTTACTGCACGTGAATTAATTTCATGATATTTTGCCGCAGATGCTATTGATCTAAATTTCATTTCTTCTCCAGTTTCTAGATTTATTGAAATTATTTGTTTGGTTGGATTTTTAAAGTTATTACCATCAGAACCAGTTCGACGTCTTGTGTTTTCTTTTGACGTCACCAAATCTAAATTTTCTAAACGATTATCGGTCTTAATTTTATTTATGTGGTCGATAACTAAACTATTAGGTATTAGTCCGTTGAAAGTTTCAAACACAAAACGGTGATTATAATAACCAACGAAGTATGTTTTAGTTCCTCTAACATTCATATGTAAATATCCATCTTTATCTAAATTTCCAATAACTTTTTTTGTTCTTATATGTCGAATAATTCCCTTATCAATTGCTTCATATAGATCAAATCCTGGGTGAGGTTGAAATTCATTTTCTAATCCTAAATTTTCAATATTATCATCAGCAACTGCGCCATTTGCTCTGTATACTCGTTGCCCTTCTGGAATATCGCCGCAAAACAAAGTATAAATAAAATCTTTTCTAAACATTTCAATTCTTTCTGTATCATCGCCTTTTACTGAAATTAACATGGAAGCTGGTGTTGGTATGCCAATAGATTTTTTAGATGCTATGTTGAGAACAGAACCAAGTGCATTTGCAACATATAGGTTGTACGTCGGATGTACATGATAAGTTTCTTGCTCTTCCGCTGTCAGTGGCAGATATCTCAAAATTTCTGTCATAATACTATAAGGTTTTTCATATCTCTAATTTTAAAACAAATTCAATTAAATATAAAATATTGCTATATATATAATGTTAAAATTGCGAGATATTGCTAAAAAGAGCATTATCAAATCAGAAAAAAATTGCTTCAGCATTTTCAGGTTATGACAATAGTTACAAACTTGATGATCGAAATGTTTTAGCAAATTTTAGCTCTACAAATTTATTTCATCTTTTACAATCTGTTATAGCTCGAGAACTTGCGGCTCATAAAAGTATCAAACTTATAGCCCAATATCATATGATTTTATCAAAGTTACACGCAGTTGAGGATGTACTTGATATAATTTTTGAAACAAAAAGTTTTGACAGCGAAATTTCGGAACCATATTTAACAGCAAAATCGAGAAAAATATTAACTGGTCCACCGCGTGCTAAAGTTTAATCAGTCGAAGTGAATGGCAAATTATATTGATCTAAATACGAAACGTCGTGCTGTGGCTAAAACCGAATTTGAGAAAAACTTTTTCAAGCTGATGAACAACTCAGTGTTCGGTAAGACGATGGAGAATATTCGGAAGAGGGTCTCTATAGAAATTGTCAATGAT
>JAECUM010027878.1:0-33901 GCA_016617855.1 Megalonaias nervosa | reverse complement strand
TATATATATATATATATATATATATATGTATATATCACATGTGTGACAAATAACTTATACTCATGAAAACTATCATTTATAGTACAATGTTGAAAGCTACTGGTAACATTAAATTTAATTATATTTTTTTAGTATAATCAAAGTCATGGTCATTCTTTGCTACATATATATACACACATTCATTCAAAACTGCAGATTATTAGCTTTAAAATTACACATAGGTGTTAAATGTGCACCGATGGTTAAAATTCTCATTCAAATTACAACATACTGTATATGCTCACATATAAGACAAGTCCAACTGCAAACTGTACAGACCCAGATATGCTGTTGCATAATGTGCCAGCCAATCTTGGTCTGTGTAGTTTGTTAGGAGTAATCAGTAGAACAAACAACACAGACCCTGATCTGCAAGTACATTATGCTACAGCAGAGCTCGATCTTTGTTCTTTGCAGTTTGACTTGAGTTTTCAGTGAGTGTATGGTAAATGCAGGACAAACTTCTAGCATTTATGTGTACTGAAACACTGGAAACATTAACTGGCCAAGTAGCAAACAGGCATCAAACAACCATGCAACTTTGTTTCACTTACAATGCCTCCTCCATTTGCTCAGGAATGGAGCTGTGTTGAAAATAATAAAACTATCAATATCAAAGTCGTAAAAATTGCATCAATGAATGACTTTATGAAAGTAAATCGTTTAAAAAACTAATAGCTGACAAATAAATCTTGTAACAATATGCATTCATAATATATCCTTCCTGACTGAACAAGTTCATGGTGCTCGATAACCTAGACAAGCACAGAGAACTGCTGTCATTAACATTATCTATGAAAGTATTTAAACTGGTATGTCAAGTAATGATTTACCATTACAAATTTTAGTCATCTTATAGAAATATTTGATGTGGAGAACAGCGGTAAAAGACAGATAAGTATAACAGAACAGAGAAGCAAAACACAATATTTCTGTATGTTTCTCAAATTGTTTAAAGTGGTACTCTTTATGTTATTAGAGAAAATCAAAGTTTGCTAGAAGTATGGGGTTTATCATGAACCACGGATTTTTACTGAAATAATTATACTTATCTGAACAAAGGTAAAATACAAACAATGTAGAAATATGCTTGTATACAAATGACAGTGACAGTAGAAGGGTGCTATTTATGGTGCATACTGTATCAGTAACAGTGACAGTAGAAGGGTGCTATTTATGGTGCATACTGTATCAGTAACAGTGACAGTAGAAGGGTGCTATTTATGGTGCATACTGTATCAGTAACAGTGACAGTAGAAGGGTGCTATTTATGGTGCATACTGTATCAGTAACAGTGACAGTAGAAGGGTACTATTTATGGTGCATACTGTGTCAGTAACAGTGACAGTAGAAGGGTGCTATTTATGGTGCATACTGTATCAGTAACAGTGACAGTAGAAGGATATTATTTATGGTGCATACTGTATCAGTAACAGTGACAGTAGAAATGTCCAGTGTTATGTGTCCTAACATCAACATGTATGAAGGAAATTGTTCATGATGAATTTGGAAGGGTCCCAGAGGAGACAGATTACAAGTTATCTATTGTAGACATTTTATGTAAACATGGCACTGCCACCTGAGAATGATATCAAGATTCAGGCCAAAATTTTATTTCACAAAATTAAAAGTAAAAGTTTGTAAATCAGATGCCAAATTTAAACCAAATCCCTAAAGGTCCATTCAATGTCAAACCTCAAAGAATATAATAAACTTTGCTGGAGGGAGATTTCACTCATAAATATCGTTATCTGTCAGCTCGTTGCTTAATTTCCAAATCCTACTGCAAACAGCTAAGCCAAGTACAAATATAACAATTGGTACCATTTCACAATAAATTGTCAAATTGATGAAAGATATCAACCTTCAGTAGGAGTTTATTGGTCAGCAGTAAAATACTAGCATAAATAAGAAGTTAAAACAGAAACTCTCTTCTTTTGCAGTCTGTATACAGTATTAATAAATCCCACAAAAGGGGAATAAGTACTTTTTAGAAATGTCTTTTTTCTTACAAATCTGCCAAAAATTGATCAATAAAGTAGTATGCAAATGAAATTAAAAATAAAACATAAGAATACATTGAAAATTTTCTCATAACACTAGAATTATTCACTTATACCAGGTGAGGTGCAGTGTTTTTCGTAGAGAATTATGGTTGACATGGAGGCAATAAAAAATGCAGAACTAATAATTTCCTTGTGAAAACCAACCAAAAAAAAAAAAAAGAAAAATATGATACTATCAAAATTGTAACTAAAGGTGTTTGTTGTTTAATTTCTGTGCACAAATCTTTTTAACCCTAAACACAAATCTTTACAAACAGATTATCATGGGTGGATGGATTCTTATCAGAGTGAATGTGCTATGTCTGCATTAATACACTCTTAGATTGTCCTTGTTTGCCTGACCACTGTATGTACTCACTTATAAGTCAAATCCAAATGCAAACTGCACAGGCCCACATATGCAGTCTCATCAAGCGCTGGTAGATCGGAGTCCATGCAGTTTGTTAGGAGTAATCTGTAATACAAACATTTACCCTGATCTGCTGACACTTTATGTTATAGTAGATCAGGATCGATGTTGTTTGCAAATGGACTGGATTTATAGGCAAGTATATACAGTATTTGCCTAACCCTTTTATATTAATGTCACTAACCAACATTAGATTTATTGTAGCGACTGGCAATTAAATGGCTACATGATATACTGTATGCCTGTGTATGTTAGCTGTAGAGTTACCTATAACACAGGTTTGTACTGTTCAAACAAGTGCAATAGAGATATCAATCAAGTGCAATATCGAACAATTTCTTGCATAACAATTCAAGAAACATCGTGCCAGTCAAGACAAATCAATAACATGCTTTCTGAACTGGAATGTTTAATGTAGCAACAACCATCAACTGTGCACATAGTGAATGACTACCAGTCAACACAAAACATAAATCTAAGGGATAATAACAGGTACAGTGTTTAAATTAAACTGATAACACCTTTTTATAGATTATTACAAACTGTATAACATTTGCAAGGAGGTTTAAACTGTGGCTGTATCTACCGAATATAGTCGCTTATAAGTCAAGTCAAACTGCAAACAACAAAGATCATGATGTGCTGTCGCATAATACACTTGCAGATCAGGGTCTACATTCTTTCTTCTATTGATCACTCCTAACAAATTGTACAGACACAGGTCTACTGGCACCTTATGCATCGGCTGTTCTGGGTCTGTGCAGTTTGCAGTTGGACTCATCTTATAACTGAGTATATACGGTACACATAATGGCACCAAACCAAACAATACAATAGTTTAGAAGTCAGTTTGAGATAATGCAAAGCATTAAGTGAAACACTACATATGGATAGATAAGAAGTATACATTTAATTCAGTTACTTGTTGCATCTATCCTAGCTCAAGGGTTGTTTCATTTTTAAGTTTTAAATGAAAAGACATGTTCTCTAAATTTGTAAATATTGGACTTGTAATCTCTTTCTGAACTTAACTTTTTATTTACTGTACAAATATTACACTGAAGGATAATTTCTGACAAAGATTTTCATCAAGGATCTCCATAATCTATCCTCTTTTTTAAATTAAAATACCTCCCCCCCCCCTGCATTATATGACTAATATAAAAGATGAAAACATTTTGTTGCTATTTTACATGTCAACAACATGTATATTTTTTTTTCTGCCACATTATATAGTCCAAACTTACAACATATTAATCCCATGAGGTTATATCATGATTCAACTTGTGTCATGAGTTTAATGTTTAATTCAGCCTTTGGCTATGAGGTTAAGGGTTGATTCAGTCTGTGACTATGCAGTTAAGGGTTGATTCAGTCTGTGACTATGAGGTTAAGGGTTGATTCAGCCTGTGGCTATGAGGTTAAGAGTTGGTTCAGCCTGTGGCTATCAAGTTAAGGGTTAATTCAATCTGCAGCTACGAGGTTATGGGTTAATTCAGCCAGTGGCTATGAGGTTAAGGGTTGATTCAGCCTTTGGCTATGAGGTCAATGTTTGATGCAGGTTGTGCTATGAGGTTAAGAGTTGATTCAGACTGGCATCATGAAAGTTGAGGCTTTATTTTGGACTTGTAAACATGATAATAAGATGGTGTCATAAGGACAAGACTCGATTCGGACTAGCTCCATGAGGTTTAAATAAGAATTACTATATACTACTACAATCTGGTTAAGACTTACCTGGTATATTGAAACTGATACAATGAGATTAACTGATGCAGTGAGAATTGTTCAGACTGGTACCATGAAGTTATGGTTGTGATGTTGACTGGGGTGGGAGGTTATGACTAATTTAGACTGGTACAGTTGAGACATGACTGGTACCAGGCGGTAAATACTTAGGTTTCTTTTATTCCCTCGGCGAAGATTTAAACTTCATGCAAATATGTTTTATAGCTGTTAGCATTAAACATTTTATCAAAATTTAGCTTAATGAAAAGTTGAGAAAGCGTGGCCCGTATGCCCGTTGCATCTCATGCTGTTGCTTTTGTGCATCCATTAAGACAAAACACAAACCAATCCCATGCTGTGCTAAATATTGTAACCCGGCCTGTGATATCTATGTGATTATGCTTTACCTGAAGAGACTCTCTAAATGAACGCTCAGACGATTAGTTAGCTTCTGACTGTGGGAAGCACGAATATACCTTTGACTAGGTAAAACAAAGCATAACCGGATTGTTCAATAATAGGCTATTTATTAATTAAAAAATGCTAAGTATACGCCGTCTGTAAGGCAATAACGTACAAAGACGCTGACTGAAATGAAAAAAAATTAATGCGTCTAGCACCTTTATCAAAGACCGTATGCACTCGCTTATAATTCCAGTCCAACTCCAAACTGCACAAACCCAGATCTGCCGTGGCATAATGCGCCGGCATTTCTGAGTCTGTGCATTTTATTAGGAGTAATTAGTAGAACAAATAGACTCTGATCTGCAGGCACATTATGCTACGTCAGATCTGGATCTTTGATATTTGTGGTTTGACTCGTCTTATAAGCAAGTACATATGGTATGAAATGCAAAATAGCTTGAAGGAGAAGATAGATCTTTAAGACATCTAAATACCTTCGTAAATGATTAATTTATACATTTATGACCGCCACACTTATTTTAAAAAAATTCCGCTTGCTTAAAAAAAGCCGCCTCACTTGAGAAATTGGTTCTTACAAATCGCTTGTAGAAAAAAAAACAAAACAAAAAAAACAAAAAAAAAAAAAAAAAAAAAACTGTTTCAGCATTATATTAAAATTTGGGGACACATTCTGTCAACTAAACCTCACTCTTCTTTTACACGTATTCTGAGGGACGCCATTAAAGTTGTTGTTGGAGGCGGTCACACGCATATTTTCTCGGAATGAACGTGAAGACGTACATCAGAAGTCTGCCTTTAACAGAGACATTGCTATGTAATTAAAAGATAACGTTGTTCCTTGAAGATGAATTTTATGTACTTTGATACAATTCACAAAGGAAGTCAATTAAGACATTTTATGTCCATACCACTAAGGTTATAACTGATTTACTGTAGATACACTAGAAGATTTCACATGCGTGTACATTAGAAATGTAATCAAAGAAACAAATAGAATAAAAGTATGCCACAACTCCTTTTATAATTTAATATCATTCGAAATGTAATTTATGAAACGAATAGAATCAAAGCATGACACGAACTTCTTGTATAATTTACTCTCATTTAACGCGGTTCATACATTTTATTACGATTCTATGGTCTTAAAATAAGTAACAGAAAAGAGTGGGAAGTAGCAAGTTTTGTAAAACTCAACAAATAATTTATTTCCGTAGAATACAAAGTGAAAATGTAAAAATAGAACTTACGGTATTGCGAATTAAATCCCAGATAATAGCAGAATTACAGACACAAGTCCTAATGATTAAAGTTCTGAATAAACGTTAGTGGAAATCCAAATTAAATCCAATGCTGAAGCTGTTGATGTGCCTATGGTGGCCTGTGTCGTGGTGATGTGCCAACGGTCTTTTGTTGGATCACAATGACACAACCCAAGAATTAAATCCTTATTTGAAATGTCACTATAAATTCAAGTCTCTCTTTCCAAGAATGTTATATTTTGAAGAGCACTTTGTATTTCCAGTGAATAAATAATTTGAATAAATAAAATTCCAGCCCGAGTGAACTATTGAACATAACAATAACACAACTGATTCTGTCTCAAGATCTTATAACACGAATAAATAATTTTCCAGTGACAAGATTATATAGTCCTTATATAGTCCTCTAGCTGACCTCAGGTCACAATCTGCATTTTCTAATTTAAAAAAATCTATTACCTAATGGAAATATTACTTCTGGAAGGCTCCAAATGTTTATAAGATAAAATCTTAGTTATAATTAGAAGTCCATTAATAAAATTATAATTAAAAATGTGCAGTAAGCAACCAGTTGACCTGGCAATTCATGATGAATTTCCAAAGTTTTAGACTCGGATTTGGGATAAACATGTTTACTACAAAACCAAAATCAATGATTCAGGTTAGGCAGAACATGAACTTGATTTTGGACAAGGTAAGGTCTAACATACAATGTTACGTTATCAATAGCATATAATGAAATAAAAAATGAATAAAAATAAATGAACAAACAAACAATGCAAATTTAATACACATACCAATTTAAAATCCACTGAAACATTAAGTTTTAGGTTGTATTTATTAGTTAACTGCAATAAGCACGGTATAACTAAAATACATTGTAATCATACGTCACAGTGCCAGTGTTCCGTAACATAGTTACATCATTTACTGATATAATGCTAGAAAATATAAATATTATGTAACAAACATTTCTTCAAATCTTTCACACATCGTGTTGCTTACATGTGGCAATATCCCAAGAGAAGAATTCTATGCTCTATTAACTTGTTTTTGGTGAGGTTAATATTTTGCTATACATCTGTGGAAAAGATGAGTTACCAGAAAGTTAAAGCTAGAGAAAAAGAACCAAGTGACAAAGAGCAGGGATTTAAGCAACTGTGCACGCTAAAAAATCATATCCATGCACATGTATTTGGTGATTATTATCTTTTGTTACTATGGTAACAGTTTGGTGCATTATTTTATAAATTCTAAACCACTTACACACTGCGTTTGTTGTAACTCTCGAAGCGAGGTGGCGCAAAATCAACCGTCAGTGTGCTGTTAGAGGAACTATGAAAGATACCCAGATTATTTTTTGTTTCTGGCGTTGCTTGAGAAAAGTTTACTTGATAGGTCTCAGTCTAGTACAGTTATTGATGATAATGATCCGTGACAATGGAGCAAAACAAAAGTCAATGCACATCCCAATTACATTGTTTTAAAATCCTAGTTTAAAAGTTCAAAACTAATTGCAATTCAAAATCCTATCTGACCTACAGTGTTGTCTTTATTCTACCTAAATGTCCACTATGTTAGAGCTTTCATTTCAAATACGCTATCAGCAATGTAAATTTGTTTTCAGTATCCAAATTTTAAGTGGAAGTGGAATTAGGAACTGCAATACGCCCACGCCTATAAAATCCTCATCAGTTTTGTACATTTGTCCGTCTGTCTCTGAGCCGCGATGTGATGGAGTCACAATCAGTGCTTTGTGGTTTGAATCCTGTCCAGATCATTCCAAGTCGGCTGCCATGGTTTGTTTCCGATCAAGGCACCTTATTTATATTACTAAGTAGTCTTTTACATGCTTATTAAAATTAAACGAAAATTTACAAACCATCAGACCTCCATCGCCGAGGGAGAAGAATATAAGGTGAATACAGACGTGATATTTCAAGCACATCAGATGAAAGAGACAGTCGCCTCTTGCTTATTGTCCAAGATCATTTACAATTAAGCTTCATTTTCAGTGTTATTATATCCACAGCTTCAGATTGTAAAACGTCAAATGGATGGAGAGGAAAATTTGTAAAAAAATATTTAAAAAAATGCACTCTTCTCAGCTCATAATTTCGTGGGGTTTTTTTAATCATTTTTTTTTTTTTAATTTTCTTTTAAAGAAACAAGAATGGATAATTAATACTTGCACATTTCATATATAATTCTTACTCTGAATTAACTTTGAAAATTATGTTTAAGTTTAATCGAGAAATATAATTCTCTAATCCTTATATGTTACAGAAACAGGAACAGCACAAGAACTATAACTTACCTAGCATTACTGTCTTTCCGCCACTGCCCGATCCGGCGTCCAGCCACAAACTCTTCAATAAGTTCCCTTTCACTGCCGTAATCAGAGTCCCCAGTTCGAGCTGTGTCCGGACGATCAAGGCTTCGTTCATGTAATTGCACTTGGTAGACAAAATTGCAAAAATGTGGAGCACGGCCACGGCAAACCTGCAATTTACAAAATCATTTTTAAGAATCTCTATATAACAAGAATGATATATTAAAAAAATCTGTGGATATACAAAAATACATTGCTAGAATAACTAAAGTATAATAATTTCACATATATAATTATCACCCTCTTATGAACCAAAAAAGACTTGTATAATATAAAATATTTCGTGATAACGAATGCATCGTTTCTACGAATTTTTATTATAAACCCATTTTCGTTAAGAACTAGTACATATTTCATTAAAAAAGATGGCTCTCTATACTTATCCAAACAATCAGTCGGTAAAATATGTTTTCATCCATTTAGTTTTTTTTTCTTTATATTATGTCAGATCGTTTGGGAGATACATGCAAAAGTAATTTGTATGTTTGTATTAACATCTTAAATCCCTAGAGAAATGAAGCAAAATCGTTTGAGATTGTTTTTATCGATGAAATTGGAGTGAGTTTCATTATCATAATTAACATGTACAATTAACAAAAACGTCATACTTACGTAATTATGTCGTGGTAAGTATTGCAAATCACTTCTCTGCAAAAGAAAGAAACAAACGATTTACTCTGTGAGAAAAGATAAGTAGATTTTAATGAATGCAAATACCGTTGCGATTTGAAAAGAAGTGTTAATAGATTAACATATTTTAATTAATCTAAATCAATCCCGTATGCATATCCAATGACTTGATAAAATTAGAAAGTAGATCTTATTGAATACGAATACCGTTTCGATTTGAAAAGAAGTATAATATATAAACATAATTTAATGAATCTAAATCAAACCCGTATGTATATCCAATGACTTCATAGCTTAACAATGGAAGAAACGTATAATATTTATGCCAAAGTCCAAAGCGCACACACGAAGTTATCACTCTTTGAATCTTTTACGTAAATAATTCTAAATAAAACTTTTGCGCAATCCGAATTCATTACTGTTGCACGTAATTTTGTATCTGAACAGGATAATTTATTTGAAAACTGTATAATCATATTGTCAAATGTTTACAAAGGAATGCGATACTCTTTGTTATAAGAAAAGGAATTATCTCCCTTGTCAACTGAACTGAGTTCTTGAATCTATTTACCTTGCAATAAACGTGCGTATTTCATACATCGGATAAAAGAAACTATGTAGGGGTCACTTACAGTTGGTTGAGTTAATGGCAGATAATTGACATGTTTTATCAGAATTCGATTTATCGGTTATTCCACGCGTTAAACTTTCCATATCTGACGTAAGGATTACTGACTTCTGTATATGTATACCATTGTCTTCATTGGTTATTGTTACCCTCGCTCAACACATTTAATAACTTCGTAGCTGAGGTCTTAAATACACTGGAGTGAATTTTGTTAGGCTGAGGTCAAGTACCGTATTAAATGTGATCAAAATGACAGCGTCGTGATAAGATACATACCGTATACTTTTATAAGTCGAGTCCAATTCAAACTACAAAGACTCAGATTCCATCGTGTTGCAGATGGTTAGGAGTAAAAATGAAAATAAAAATACCCCCCCCAACCCCCCAACAGACCGTGATCTGCCAGTGCATTATATTCTCACAGATCAGGGTTTAAGTTGTTCTTAGCTGGACTCGACTTATTAGCGAGTATATACGATAATTGCCGTCAAACCACAATAAATGATAACTACATGTGAGTATACATTATCTAAACAGAAATTTGCAGACTCAAACCATTTCACTGGCTACAAATGTATACTTGTGTCTGTTGCTATTTTTGTTGGCGTTATTGTTGTTGTCGTTGAACGGTACCTGTTTTCATCATCACCATCATCATCATCATCGTCGTCGTCGTCGTCGTCGTCATCATCATCATCAACAACAACATTCGTGGTAAGTACCACCCCATCAAAATGTTAGGAAAAAGAGATAATTCCCAATTCAAACATTTATTTAAATAAATTCTTGCACCTCAATTCTATTGGTGTTTTTACGAAATACCAACACGAAAGACCTAATACAAGAACATATAAAATCTCTTATAAAATTTCGGCTCTATGGTTACTAGCTAACACAGCTAGGAGCTTGAGAGGGGCCCACACACAAAGATTAATAGTTAACATATCTCCAGTTCCCTTCAGTAATTGTGGATAAAAAGAAGCTAGTCGTGCTTTAAAATTCCACTTGGTAACGACCTGTTCTTGAATCTATACGGTGTCAAAAACTATTCTAAAAACTCAATGACACTTTAATCGCCAAAGGAGGCATCAACAAATTGAAATGACATTTTCAAACCGTCTGGAGTGTTATTGACTGGCTTTTCATTGTTTTGTGTGACATTTGATTGAAATTTCCTGGTGCGAAGAAAAGGCATCAATGTATTATAGACACAGCCATAGCAACGCATACAATGTTAAACTTCATGCTTTTTTTTCTTGCTGTAAGTTATGCAAATTAAGCAAGCATCAGACCTCTGCAAATATACCATTGTAAGTATTATTAAAGTCTTGAAATTCCAAATGGAAAATCTCTCGTCCCGTTTTTTTTTATTTGCTACACACATAGGCAACTATAAAAAAAAAAAAAAAAATGCATCGAAAGAAACATGTGCTTTACTCAGAAAAGGGAGTATGAACGAAACATAATAAGTTACGGGAAAATTACGTTCTTTTCAAACAAGCGATGTTTCTTCAGTATAAAATGATTAGCGAAAAACGCTTTTGTAAGTTATTTAGTTTTGCTATACTCTTTAAAGAGAGTTTCCCTTGTTTATTTTCTAAATACCTGACTGTCCAAGTGCAAAAAGTAAATTATCATATTTCATAATAGGTAAAAGCAGTAAGAATTCTGTGACGCCACTAATTTATCTCTCCCCAATAAGCAACAATAGAAACGAAGAAAACAATACTGTTTTTGTATTCAGGTCACAAATATGGAACTATCATATACAAGGTTAGTTCATTGACCTGTGTAAGATTATAGTTTAACAACAATAAACAAGAACAAGGAAAATTTAATCGAATTCGTTAGCAATAATGACGCACTTAATGCAATTTCAGTCCAAAATGATTAATTATGAATCACTCTGTCTCCCTTTGTGTACCCTTGGAAAGTGATGTAGTTATTATTTCCTCGCATGATATATCCAATAATGTGTTTAAAGTGTCGTTAAAACCATAAAACTCCCAAAATTTTATAGAGAAATCAAGTGTATGACAATTAATATATTTTATTTTGTTTACATTTTATGCATAAATCGTAAGTATGATCGGCTTATATGGACATGTCTTTTATGTGCCAGCAGATAAGGGCTTAGTGATAGTGTCAAAGAAAATTGTTTGATTTTATTCCTGGGTATTTTGTATAAATTTAAATATACATTGCAGTAATATCATTTTTCAGGAAATAATCCAGTAATTATATAAGCTGTTACTGCTAATGATCCACATGCATATGCATGCACATAGGCTGTTACTACTAATGATCTACATAAATGTGCAAGAATAAAGTTGGTTACTATTAATTATCTACGTGTATATAGGCTGTTACTGCTAATAATCTACATGCACATAGGCTGTTACTGCTAATAATCTACATGCACATAGGCTGTTACTGCTAATAATCTACATGCACATAGGCTGTTACTGCTAATAATCTACATGCACATACGCTGTTACTGCTGATGATCTACATGCATGTAGGCTATTATTGCTAATGATCTACATGCATATAGGCTGTTACTGCTAATAATCTACATGCATATAGGCTGTTATTGCTAATAATCTATATGCACATAGGCTGTTACTGCTAATGATCTACATGCATATAGGCTGTTACTGCTAATAATCTACATGCACATAGGCTGTTACTGCTAATGATCTACATGCATATAGGCTGTTACTGCTAATAATCTACATGCTCATAGGCTGTTACTGCTAATAATCTACATGCATATAGGCTGTTACTGCTAATAATCTACATGCATATAGGCTGTTACTGCTGATAATCTACATGCACATAGGCTGTTACTGCTAATGATCTACATGCATATGGGCTGTTACTGCTAATAATCTACATGCATATAGGCTGTTACTGCTAATAATCTACATGCACATAGGCTGTTACTGCTAATGATCTACATGCATATAGGCCGTTACTGCTAATAATCTACATGCATATAGGCCGTTACTGCTAATAATCTACATGCATATAGGCGTTACTGCTAATAGTCTTGATGCATAGGCATGCATATAACAAGTTACTGCTGGAACTCTCAGTTACATAGGCTATTACTGCTAAGCGACGATTACATGGGAAGGTACGATATGCTCTTTATAATGCAGATTTGAGAGAAATGAGCTTAAACAAAACATAGGTCGTTAATGCAATAGACTAAAACATATGGTTGTACAATCGACGCTATACAAACACATTCTTTTGCCTTAAAACATAGGTCGTTAATGCAATAGACTAAAACATATGGGAGTACAATCGACGCTATACAAACACATTCTTTTGCCTTATCAAGAAAGAGCAAAACGCCTTGCTCAGTAATAAAAAGGGTTTAATTTTGTTGTTGTTGTTGTTGTTGTTGTTGTTGGATTTAACGCCATTTCTTAGCACAAGATAGGCTATACATGGCGGCTAGTATATCTTGTGGAGGCAGAACCCTGGAAAACCCGGTAAGATCCACCGACTCATGGGAAGCTACTGGCAGCTTCCTCACATACCCACATTGGCTGAACCCGAGATTCGAACGCTTTAGACCACTCGGTCACCCACCCACCCACCCATCCCAAAAAGGGTTTTCAAAATAATTAAAAAATAATCTGTTATCAAAACAAACATTTTTTTTTGTTTCCAATGCATTATTTCATAAGGATCTTTTCTTCCTTTCTTTTTTGGGTGGGTGGGGTGGGTGGGGCTATTCATGTTTCCCTAGTTTTCTGTCTTCAATTCATAATGATTTCAATAGTTTAAAAAACCTTAGTTGAGTTTAAACCCTTTAAAATAATATCTGTTGGTTTTTAAAAATTAAGGAAAACAGGTAGTGTAAATTTTATCTTCAGCTTGCATTTATTATTCAATAAAAATAATACAGATCCGATATTCACATGACCAGGTATATGAATAATATTTTGATAATGCAAATAATAATTATTTACGCTCAAAATTGCACTGATTATATATTTATGGGTTTTGCTAAATTATTCCTTTATTTATAAGCTATTTAAACATTAAATACTTTTTAAAACCTATTATTGGGAATCATACTGAATGCTGGACGGCCACCGATGCTTACTGTTAAGTTTAACCATCCGATCGCAGTCTTTAGCATGAAAAATAATGCTAGCATTCGCAACTATATTTGGAAAAATCCGCAAAGCAGAGGATGTTCCGATTGTTTACGTATAGTGCTGTTTCGAGGTTTGCCTCATGAAGCTATCGCACGTGCATCTGCGCGAGGTACCTTACTGCCCTGTATCAATCATTTGAAACGTTTCACATTTCTCATTGTTACTGGAAACGTATCTACTTCGTATGTGCCATCTTCATGACAAGGTTTCGGAGTACTGACGGAAACATTGTCCCCAATGCTGAATTGGGGGTCCGGAGATTCAAGGAGGATTTAATGGAATCTACTTCTAATTACCTGATTACACTCAACCAGTGCCCAATACATTTTCGGTGGTACTAAAGGTTTGTTTGATGTAAAGTCACTATCAGATGATGTCAGCCACGAGACCCACGGTATCATACATTTATGCGTTGATAACTAGCTAGTTCTTAGTAGCGGATACTTTCTTAAAATCAAATGCTTTTCTGAAAGCAAGAAATGATTATTATGCTTTTTATCATAATTATCGCTTTGTTTCTTGAAGAGTCTATAATAATATTTAAAAACTTCTGTCCGTCCGTCTATGCCTGTCTGTACATATGTTTGCCAGTTTGTCTGTCGATCATACATTCTTCTCCTACATGATCTCGGGCACAATGAAGCTCATAAAACGATTTTTTAAAAATTTCCTTGTGAAAGTTTTTGATTTATAACTAGAGGAGAATTATTGCTGGGTCTAAAACTTGGGTCTCCAAAAGAAGGGTCAAAAGTTCATACATCCCAAATTGTTCATGGTAGGGAGAGGTGGCTCTTACATAAGCCACAACTTTTTCTTTCTCCCAAACCAGAACCAAACATTTTGTTCTTCAAACAAGAAGACATCATGCACAGCTGGGTGCCACGACACATTTTGTACCGCGGTATACCGCCATAATCTGAACTTATTGCGATACTTACTACGGTATACTGCAGTTATATTAGGGACCAACAATTTAGTGTTCTGGGGCAGGGGCCTGACATTTTTTTGTTTAATTTCCTGTCAGTTGCTAGAAAAATATCTTGTTCTGATTTATAGCAATATAACTCCATATTATATCCATGATATTATCTGGAAAATATTAATTATCTTGACACAAAAGAAAACAAAATATTTCAGCTCAAAAGAAAATAACTGACACCCTCATCAACATAAAATTAAATTAAATTTGCTATGTGTATGTTAATTGCTATCTAATGTTTTCTCCAAAAGCTGTAACTAAAATGGAATGATTAGGCTTACACTATAGCTGATACTGTGAAAAATATTGTGCTGACATTAGAGAGCCTATTGATAAAAATAAAAAGTGTTCATACCGAAGCCTACAATTTTCTAGCAACATTGTTGATATAATATGCAGGGAAACTTTGAGTAGGATGCCAACACTTGGGCAAGATAGTTGTCAGAGAGGGCCAATAAACATAAAACACACTTACTAAACAGACGAGAAAATATTGAACGGATCTGATAAATTACGCAAAGTTCAGACAGAAAACAAGTACGCTCATGAAACTCGTAGATGATTCTCAGTCTTACAAA
This sequence comes from Megalonaias nervosa, assembly GCA_016617855.1. Lineage (NCBI taxonomy): Eukaryota > Metazoa > Mollusca > Bivalvia > Unionida > Unionidae > Megalonaias > Megalonaias nervosa. Next base: position 18,589 of record JAECUM010027878.1, on the reverse strand, counting down.
GGAATGCATATACTTAATACATTCCCTTACGTTAGTAAATAACTCAAACATGACGTGATTTTTGTACTGTGATTATTTGTTGTTTTTATTTTAATCCAAAATTTTTCCGCAAGTTGGATTTGGTCCGAATATATTTCACAACATTATATTTGGCCACCGCGTTGACATACGTGACACGTGTCTAACATAAAAATAAAAATCATAAATATAATTATATTTGTAATATTCACCATTAATTTGGGACAGATATAAAAGTTTGGTAACAAAAGATAGTTTTTAAAACTTCTTCGTCAAGAATAATGAAAACACGCTGGTAATATAATTAAAGTCGTAACAAGATTCCTCGGGAAATTCCGTACATTCCTTACTGACGGAAGCTACCGACATACCGGTAGACTGAAAAAGTACCATGGTACATACCACCTGAAAAAAGTACCGGGTAAACCAGTATAATGGCTATACCGTGAACCTCTTATGTCATGAATGACGTTTGCCGGATGATACCAAATATAGGTGCAAATAATGATGAGCCATTAGAATAGTTCTACCCGTCTATAATTCAGTACAGGAAAAACTATTCAGACTTAAAAAGAATTTGATTCGATGGTAGGATTCGGACGGGTACCATTTAGCTTAGAGTAGTAATAGTTTATAAGTGGACGCTGGGCCTGTAGAAATTATGTCACAACTGGCTGTGCATTGACCTTTGCATAACCAACCTCCTCACAAGGAATAAACCAATAGCCTAGTCCCAGGGAGGAGTTTAATGCATACTACGACTTGCTAAAGACGAAATTTAAGCATGAGAAAGTGTTCGAAAAAGATAGCAGCCAAACATATGTATTTGTTTTTCTTGTCGTTTGCTACACGACGACATGATGCAGCGACCAGTATGCGGAACGCGAAGTTTCCATTCGTTTCACAAATAAATGAGGACGATGACACAAAACGTGGGACTCGGAAATGCCTCAGGCCTCCAGAAGCTGGCGGACATCCAGAACCATGAGAGTTTTAAAATTCACTCAGCTGGATTTCATCAGGGCGAATATATTTGTGGAAAATGAAGATATGCAAAACGTCCATTAGGTCAACCATATTAGGTGACCAATCCAAAGACAGACAATTGACAACCTTCTTAGAATGAAAATCTCTTTGCTTTCCCCAAACCTTGACTGGCAATCCCATTTGAATAGATGAATTGGATTAGAATTGTATGTCTGTAACCGAGAAAGCGAACCAACTGATGCAGTCATCGCATCTGCGAGGTTTATAATATAGGTTTATAATATAGAGCAGTTAAACATCTCTCTCTCTCTCTCTCTCTCTCTCTCTCTCTCTCTCTCTCTCATAAATAAGATTAAATGCAAAACTTCAAAACACGGCGACTTTACATTGTTTCCACTCGCGTTTTTCTTCAAAAATCAAATAAATTAGAAGGCCAATTGCACAATCACGTCTTGATTAATTTGCTTCTCATTGCTCTATTCTTTGCCATATAATGCACGAAATGGGGAATTGGGACTAGCTATTCCCAATAAAAAATACCATATAATGCATGAAATGCGGAATCGGGACCAGTTATCGGCAATAAAATACCGTATAATGCATGAAATGCGGAATCGGGACCAGTTATCGGCAATAAAATACTGTATAATGCATGAAACGGGGATTCGGGACCAGTGATCCCCCCCCACCCCAAAATACCATATAATCCATGAAATGGGGATTCGGGACCAGTTATCCCAATGAAAAACTCATCAGCCGTAAGTAGTTGAAACCTTTCAAAATCTTCTGAGAGTACCAACCCATCAAAGAAATAAAACAAGAGATATACAGCAATATGATCACCGCTTTAAAGAAGGACATTTTGAAAACAATGTTATCGCCACTCAACAGATCTATTTCACGATTTGGCATGCAGTGAGTTTTAAAGGATTAAATTACATCAGGCACTCACAAGGTAGGAAGGTTGGGATCGAACTGTGACAAATGTTAATTGTTGTTGTTAAGCATCAATTGAATGCGTGCGTCTAGCATGACGACAAAGTGGACAAAAATTAATTTGCACCACCCTATTAAACGAATAGTAAACATACGTGGTTCATTAAGAGTTTTCCAAAAGATCTCATTGTTTTAATAGTGTAAATACGAAAGGGGGAGGGGAGGAGGTAAACACAATCTTCGTGATTAGAAAGAAATACGAAAGCGGTCACTTGCAATCGTGGAAATTGACCAAGAGTTACGGGAAAGAGTCATAGAAAATCTAGATTGGAAATTATTTTCTTTTTAAATACTGACCTCTGATTTCATTTGTAGTTTTATTTCTCACACATAAAATGTATACATAAAAAGACACGCCCTTTTATCCACATACACCTTTCATTTAGCAAAAAGGTACAAATTTTAGCATTGAACTTAATCTAGAATTGAATTGAAAATAGAATGTCAACGGACGGATATATGGATGTACTGACACACACACGATTAGCTTCCGCCCAAAAAATGTATTAAAATACCATTGGGCATGTGCATACAGTTTCCATTCAATCGGAAAGAAATAAAAGGGACAGTTTAAAACATAATCATGTTGATCCGACATTAACATCCTATATATGATATACGAATACTTTTCCTTCATTATGAAACTAATTAATCATGTGTTCACATTCCCCTTCATCGTTCATGTTCCCGACCTTTATGTAGTCGACCGCTCCGGTGGTCTAATGGTAATAGCGTCCGCCTCGGATGGGGGAGGTCGGGGGTTCGAATCCCGGCCGAGTCACACCAAGGACTTAAAAAATGGTACTAACAGCTGCTTCGCTAGGCGCTCAGCATTAAGAGGTTAGTGTTCGGAGTGGTCGGCCTGGTGTCAGGATAATGTGACTGGGTGGGGCATCATGCTACATGTCTGTAGCATGATGCCCCAGTGCAAGACATCATTATAAACTGTCACATTGCAGACATTGTAGCGATATAACTTCAAAAATTGTTAAAGTTACGTTAAAAATCTAAATCACACACACACACACACACACACACACACACACCTTTATGTAGTCAGATGTTGAACTATGATTAATTATAATTTAACCTAATTGATTCATAGGACCTTATGGAGAAACGTGTTCTTGTTCTGGAACTATGCTGTGGGTTTTTTATTTTTTGGTTTGTTTGTTTTGTTTTGTTTTTGTTTTTAAATATACAGAGACAAAGCTAAGCAACAAGTACTCTTTTTGGGAAAAGAAATATTATGGATTCTATATCACACCTAGACGTGATAAAGGACCTAATAGCTTGGTTTTCTTCGAAAAATGTGATGCAAATTTAAACAAAATGTAAAAATTTTACATTTTTAAAATGGAGGTCGCTCGGGAATATTATGGACCCCGCATTTTGCTTTGACACTTGTAATACATATGTTTCCAACACACATAACTTACTTCATTGCCCATGGAATATTTCCCGAATTGTTAGCACATCAGGGTCATCAAAACTGAATATTCATATGCGTCCGTGCCATTGTAGGAGACAAGGATTTTGGTTTAACAAAGATTAATATCGATCATCAGTGCGTAATTAAGAAAATTTAAAACGTTTTAAACATTGTTAGTTAAATAAATAGACATGATTGTTTTGATTTTTCTTTCTAAAGAAATACCATGTGGAACTTGGAGAACGTTAATATAATACGAGACTCAACTTAGAAGATCACATGATCGGAACAGTAAACAAAGTAATTTTTGCAGATTTTAGTTTTAGGATAGGAAGCGAAGGACCCTACCGTTCCAGGTGCTGTCATGGGCCGGTGGTAGTCTATGTAGCGTGCCGGTTGGTTGAAGGGATCATGCATAGAGGCCGAAGACCCTGGCCGACTCGGGGTACATGAATCACCATTAGGTTTATCACACGCCTGAGAGGGTCTGTCCCATTGAAGATGCTTGTGTGTATGGTTGTGGTCAAGACACCGTGAGTGTCTGTCAAAATAGCGATAGTCCGGTGCAGGACTAGCCGGATGCAAAGTTATATTATCCTGGAAGTGTTCATTTTCGTACATTTTATTAACCAAAGTAAACCCCTTTTTCAGTTCCATTAATCTGCTGGCGGTCACTGGTCCCGCACTGTTAATCCTTCTTTGTGCAAAGCCGCCCCTTCGAGAAGGTAGACCACCTTCCGATGCTGCAGAGGTCGGCCGTGTGGGGATTTTGGTTTGCGTGGTTTTCACATGCCGCCATTGCTTATCTTGCAGTCTCACTGCAGATGCACTTTTTATTCTTCTTTGATTTAATCTAGATGAATTTTGTGACGCAACGTCTGGAGTGGCAGTTCTAGAGAGGATAGTTGGCGTTGCAACCCTAAATTCAGTAAAAGGTCTCGAGGTTTCTCTCGCGTCCAAAGAAAAGCTGTCCTTATCCGTCGGCCTTACATTCTGGTTTTGTAATGTATCCAATTCAAACAATTTATACTTGTAGCCATCGGCAAGCCACGGTGTGTTGGCCTGTATCTTCATTCTGCCTGATATGTAGTACTAAACGGTCAGACACGTTGTCATAAAATAATCCAGGACTAAGATTTCCTTTCAAACTGAGGTTAAAAAATGAAATCAGCAAAAATAAACAATAACGTTAAAGGAGTGGTCGAGTTAATAATTAATACGCCTAGCGTAGACAGGTATGAAAGTACAGTCTGTGAAGAACATACGCCTTCAAATATACCTTAGTCACATTGTTTCCAACTATCACGTTTCTCCAGCATTGAAATAGTTGTACTCATTCTCATTCGAAAGTAAGCACTCTTTCTCGTTCTGGAAATGCCTGAATTAAATAAATGTTCTTGGTGAATTTGCCCACAGACAATAATATCAAGTTCCACGTAAATTCCAGAACATAGATCCTCTTGCGATGAATCCTTTACTTCTTAGTAACACTATGTCTTAAAATTGAACTAAACAATTTGAGATTACATTTCATGGGCACACAACTTGGTTAATTCCTCCACCAGAAAATCTTCATGATTCACCAGTCTTTTCATAATTATCCATCCTTCCGCATAATTCTTTATAAACATGATTTGAGGGAGAATTTACAAAACATCCGACATATGCTGTTTGCATAAATTATTTGCCTTTAAATACTTTTTTCGCTCTTTCCATCATGCTCTCAAAAGATCAGTTTTTCTCTCACCATAACTAATCAGTCCAATCTTTAGTCTGCCTTTATAAACCGGCATGTGATATGGGTACAGTAAAACTTACCTTGATTCATACAAAGGGTAATGACGCTATAGGAAGGAAAAGGAGCCTGTTGTTGACTTTAATAGGGTACTGCAAGTGGCAAATTATTGAATCATGATCAACACTGTGTACGAGCAAGTCGATGTCTTTTCACAAGGGACACGTGAAACGAATTGATATTCCATTCAACTTGAATCGAATCGAAATTCCATTCACCTTGATACACAAAATCTTTATGTCGCAATCTAATAACATAAAATTCTGATCATTAAAGCATAGATTAAATAAACGCCACGAGCCATTTGAATGCGACATCGAACTACGTGCGTTGTTCTCGTCTGAAAGAGCATGTGCAATTTCAATTACAGACTGCTGAGATTGGTTACTTTAATTTTTTTTTTTCAGATATGGCGGTCATATACTGAACTCTAAAGCCAATTCTTTATTACTTTTAAGCTTGAAATTTGACCAATTCTTCATTCATCTGATGTTCATAAGAAAAGTCCCTCGGGTGGTGACAGAATCTATTAATGGTCCAATATTCAAACTGTGATTAATAAATCATTTTTCCGATACAAGTGTTTCGACTTAAAGGTTTATTGCAATAATTAATGTCGGACAATACTTGTGAGTCATGTTTGTAGCGATAAGCTCCAACTAAAGCCGTCCTCACACGCGTTTATACACTTCTCTACTCGAACACCTTACAGGTATGAGATTATCAATATTAATACATGCAACTTTACGACTATTAATGTAGACTGTACTTTATAAAAACTCTTGCTACAGACTGGTTATCTTGAAATATTGCATATCAAAGGAAAAAGGAAGTTGAGCGATTTTCACTTTTACCTTCACTTGATTTACATTTCGTTTGAACAAAAACGTTGAAAGTTTATACTATGCGCTCAGTCTGTATTTCCTGGTAGCTGCAAAGTGTTTTATGCACTGAAAACAAGTCATATACATGCATATACAGAATAAAAAGCCAGACGAAAAGAACAAATCACGTGACTATGTCCCTGCATCGTTATTCAATATATATGTCCACGCATCATTGTTCAATACATTCACGTGTTACACAACTGTTGTAGACACGAAGATAGTATTTCACCTGTAATGAGTATGAAAGCAAAAAATCGCATGTTTATGTCCATTCAGGTAAACGAACGTACACAATATTGCATTACAGAAGATGACCACAAGTTATTGTATGATATAATCTGTTGCAACATTAAATTGTGCCCCAACATTTACCGAAAAGATTCGTCCAAAATTATTATATTGGCATGCACCGTGTCCCGTTTTATACAATTGCTCCTCCACCCATAAAAGAATCATGCACGGAAATATAGGTTTTGCCGTGTCGGAGTATGTCAATAGAACATGTTACCAATAATTATTTTTTTATTATATAGATCCACTGCTTATTCAACTAGCTGTATTCTGCAAATTGTCTTCTTGAATACAAAACAAGAGAAAATCCTCGTATGTTCCAATATTTGTAAAAGTTGCCAAAGTCGAAAGGTTCCTAATGTCTTGAAGGCAACTAATTAATCAGAACATTGTCAGCATTCGTACAGTATACCTCTGTTATTAATATCCACGCAGACTGAAAGGAATGATTTTGTAAGCACTGATGGTCAGCTGCAGTAAACTGTACACTTTATATAAAGACTACAAAAGTTGAGTAACTTGTCGCAACACGAGTAACATGCACATACACACACAAAAAAACCAGCTGAATCGATGGTAGACAGTCATTTGCAGTTCTTGTTCACATATATTAATATAAAATAGTTCATGAGTTGGCCATATGAGAAGTTCTACTTTGTGGAAGAGGTCATCACAGAACAGCTGCGAAATGGAAAATCCTTAAGACCAGAAATGATTTCAGTACGAACAATTTGGTCCTTTACAATTATAGTTCACATACATACACCATTGATGTACACAAACACAAATAATATCCACCTGGTCGCGTGGAGAAGGATAATGAAGTCCCATTAATGATATCGAACTCATTGTCTCTGAGAGACAATCGCTTGACTGGGTACACCGTGGGTCACCAATCATTCTCACCCCTGAAGTAGTGTGCTATAGTGCTACACATAAGTAAGGGATGTGCTTATATACTGTCTTCGAAATCAACTCTGTGCTTTTTATAAAAACCTATCAGGAAATTACAGTATCAAAGTAGAAAAAATTTCACAGATGCATATGACATTTCTTCCTAATGTATGGAAAAGTTCTTTGTGTATATAGTAAATATCAATTAATTGACGTAAGTTAGCCTTTAAAAAGCAATATACCAACACATTTTATCCAGAAAGTTCTAAAATTCCCTAAAGGGACTGTAGAAATAGACATACATTTAAATATACATCTGCGTCTTAAACAATTTATAAAGAGTGTCACAGTCTATAGCGATCGATACCACAAGTACAATGAGATACCATAACGTATCACCACAGCAATGCAGATCCCACATGTTCAGTTATTTGTTTTCACCCTTAGTACATTAATAACAGAAATTAACATTACCAGCCCTATGGATACGAGTTTGGAAATGCATACAGTGGCACTCAAACGATTCAGCCTTCTGACGAATTTGTCTTTTTTCAAACAAAAGCATTTGAAACTTGACGGTAAAAAGGCTTGCACTTTGACTTGTCGGGAAAACTGTTAACACTTTGACCCAAGAAAGCCAAATCTCGAGTTTTAAAGTAAAAAAAAAAAAGAGCAAGCATATGTCTTTAGAAGTGAACAAGAAAACTGAAACAGCTGTTTCTTGGTAAAAGGACAAAACACAGAAACACAGAATTCTAGTAAAAAAGGACAAAAGCGACACAGAGTTTAAGACTGGGTGCTGATATTGTCCCCTCTCGACTTTTCCCAGAATTGTGTGTTCGTTTTGCACTTATATTTTTCCTCTCGAGTTTTTCCCAGAATTGTGTGTGCTCGTTTTGCACTTATTTTGTCATTTTGTGCCTTTATTACATAATTCAGTGCGCCGCTTTTGTCTTGAACCGCTTTTACGAAGACTCTCAGTAACTCAAGACAATGTCCGTATTCCAAGAGTATCAGGTACTCAAGAGATGTCTGAAGATTATCATGTACTCAAGATGATGTTTGCGTCCGAAGAGTATCAGGTACTCAAGACAATATCCACGTTCAAAGAGTAAAGAATACTCAAGACAATGTCTGTGTTCGAGGAGTATCAGGTACTCAATACAATGCCCGTATTCGAAGAATATCATGTGCCCAAGACAATGTTTTTGTTTGAAGAGTATCAGAAACACAAAACAATGTCCTTACTTGAAGAGTATCAGGTACTCAAGACAATGTCCGTATTCTAAGAGTATCAGGTACTCCAGACAATGTCCATGTTCGATGAATGTCAGGTATTGAAGACAACGCCCGTGTTCGAAGAGTATCAGGTACACAAGACAATGTCTATTTTCGAAGAGTCTGGTACTGAAGATAATATCCGTGTTCGAAGAGTATCAGGTACTCAAGACAACGTCCGTGTTCGAAGAATATCAGGTACTCAAGATGAGTTAAGTATAATAAAAGTTAGCAATAGGCCTCCAGCGTTTAACGTAAAGCTACATTTTCAGGCGTCTGATTAGTTGCAATAGTCCCACATTCGCTTTGTTCTCCTGCGGTTCCGATTTCGATCCCCAGAGCTAGCACCTGTGTGGGACAATGGCCGCGCTTCCAAGTTTTCATGATACCAGCACCTAACAGCGCCAACTCGATTCTCGTGGCTTTCAAGAGTAGTAGATATAGCTCGAGAAAAATGACATGTCCGTCACTTTTCTTAAGGTATTCAGTATTGTGTGCTTGGAGGAATTACCGCTGCATATCCAGACATAACATTATGCACGGTTGACCTAAAGATAGTGAATATTTAAACTTAGTATTTTATGAAGAAGATAAAAACAGTTTGGATAATATTGATAGTCATTAGGGTGTGCCAGAAGACAGCGAAGGTTATTTTGTCGTGATGTTGGGTATAACACACTGACAATTCCGATTCTTAAGGAGAGTGTATCAGAAGGAAGCGATGCGTAAATTGTCATCGCGAATACATGGAAAATTAGAACTGTCGTAAAGCCTACTCGAGCACACTGATAATTTGAATTCTAGAGGAGGAGAGTATGCCAAAAGGGAACGTTGAGTCAGTCGTCAAGATGGATGCATTGATAATTTAAATTGTTATGGTGGGTTGAGTACACTAATAATTCAAATTCTCGATGACGGTAGAATGTTACAATGTTGCGATAGGTCAGACGTCGTGATGAAAAAAATCGATAATTGGAATAGCTGTTAAGTTGGTTAAATGTATTGATGACTAATTCTCAAGCGGGAGAGTGCGCCAGTCAGTATCGGCGGAAAAATTATCACGATAAAAACATCTGTAATTCTAAAACATGGTTGAGGACAACAAGGCTAAACAGTATGCGAGAATGTACCTGATCGAAGATGCTAATAAGCCACCCACCACCCACCCACGGATCCGGCTCATTTTACCCACCACCCACCCACGGATCCGGCTCATTTTACCCACCACCCACCCACGGATCCGGCTCATTTTATTTGCATAAAATGGGCAAAAGTTGCAGTAGTAAAAAGGAAAAAAGATAACATTGTAGTATAAGACTGTAAACAGAAAATTCAAAGGGTAAAAATTCCCACAACATCAAGATGAAAATTTTAACTTCGTGACTTAAATTGTATATACTGTACTTTCAAAGGGCAGTCCATCTTTTTCGTGTCCTGGCAAACGTGAATATTTTATGTTTTTGGTGAAAAATTATAAGAATTCAAAATCTCGTCATCATAAATAAAACTGGTTTAAAAAAATATTATAAAATCAGACATGATAAAAAATATAAATTTTCGTGGACATGTCTCATCTTTATTCTAGAACGTGACGTTAGATTGGTGCAATTTACTATGTTTTGCTGATTCCTGCAGTTTTGTTATTATTTTATTGAAAAGATCAATTAAATAACATGCAAATGGAAAATAACAAACTAATACACTTTAAAAATTAGACATGAAAGTCTTGAAAGGTTGATACAAATCTACGCGTTCATTTTTTATTATCATTTATTTTCTTCTCTTATGTTTTTTCTTTCTACGGTTTGTTTAAACTATTGGAATGCAAACAAGCAAATCAACGACAAATAAGGCGCTCGCGTGTCTTATAGGCAGGCAGGAAGTCTACTCATTCTTTGCGAAGAAAAAAATGAGAATGTTATCGCCTCAAAATGCTTGACGTTGAAAATACATGCTTTGTAATTTAACGATGACAAACGGGATTTGGCACTTTGGCTATAGATTATACCAGCCCATAGTTTTCACTGTGATTCGTACATTAGAAAGACAGATTCAATGAAATGACGTATACATGTGTGAACGAAATGTCTGCAAATGTTCAGTCCGTGCTGTTTTGTTAACACCAAGGTGCATTAATGCAAGGTAATAAAACTGGTTTAGGAAATAATCAATGAAGTCGACAATTAAACAATGTGACACTACCTCACAGCCGTCCAACACGTGCATGGGAATGATTTTTTTTTAAACTTTCAGTTCTAGTTCATCTAGTTCTTACAAATAGTTCAAGTACAATTTTATGCATCTTAGTTTCTAGGAGAATGTAATTGTTTAGTGAATAAAGTAAACATGAACAAATCTTTCATATGTAGCTACGAAAGTAATGTTTGCGTGTTTTGTTATTGTTAAAAAAAAAGCCTATACAAGTTTTCCTTTTTTTAAGGCTTCATTAACATAACTATGTCGACACCGTCGTAAACTCGTAAACTCGCATTAGGAATGAAACTCTAGAATTAAAGAAACTCGAGACTTCCCTCCTGTTGATCCCGCATTTTGTTTTGCCAAAAAGTATTTTAAAATATAAGATTTGCCTTCATCTAGCGTGGGATAAAACGGACAGACGGGCATCGCAAGGACGGCATAGAGATTGCAATATCTAGCTTGCGCCAAGGAGGGCTGACTGTAAGTTTTTGACTGCCTTTTAGCTACACAATTCTGTGAGGATTCTTGAAAAAGACTGTTGTCTCGTTCAACCAGACATCTCGCTTGGCTCCGTAAGATATTCGCTATACGAAGGTCTAGCAAAGATCTAAGCCAGGGGTCGGCAACCTACGGAATGCGTGCCACAGGATGACACGTCAAGAGGTTTTGTGTGGCACGCGAAGGGCAGCCAAAAATCTCGATTTTAAGAGTGTTACTCTCTTACTGATGGCACGCGCTCGTTCGTTTTGTAATTAATCCGGAAAAAAGTGGCACGCTATGTAAACTAGGTTGCCGACCCATGATCTAAACAAACCATTGTAACGCTCAAAATAAGGTTTATAGAATATTTGGTAAAGCCGATGACTGGTTGACAGGTTAGTCAGAATCCTTAATAAAAACTTAGATCACATAACAGCACATTTTTAAAAATATTTCTAGATGGTTTCGCACTGAAAATATAAAGTATGTATACGTAATACAGGATCTTGCTTATGCACAAAAATCTTGGAAATCGTCTGAATGTGACAAGGTCTCATAATCGGACATCCTTGGCCTTTTCCGTCACGGGCTGACGGAAATAGCCGAGTGATGTTCTGATAGACTGACGCATACAAGGGGCACAACCACTACGAGGCTGCCTCTGACTACACGTGTATGAGGAAGAGACTACTGTGATGTTTACCGAGATAATTTTTACTTAGATAAGTGCAATGTTCACAGATGCCAGGACCATGTTATGGCAAAGCAGTCCTATAAGAGCTTAATACGGGGCTTGATAACAGGGTCTATAGATCTTTTTCTAAATCGAATACTAGTAGATAGGGCCGTGTATAACCTTGCCCAAAAGTTACATGTATAACAAAATCAAAAACAACGAAGAAGTCGAATTTATGTAACGTTACACGAAGTTCACATATAAAATTTAATTAAATTGGAGCCTTTTCTTTTACCATTGTCCATTCAGTTTAGGTAAAAGAAAAAAATTGAATTCAATAGTTACACGAGAAAACGATGATGGTATCGTCACGGTATAATCGGTTTGTGATACTGGCACTCTGTAGAATGAAGTAAGTTTATTAATACAAATATCATCAAATGGATGTTTTCCTATTAGTCCTGCTTTAGGTCCGTTGTCTATCATATTGACCCAAGTCTGGTTGTATTAGCCAGAGGTCGCGCCAAGGGCCTATGCAATCGGACGTGGGCCACCATAACTGAACGAGATACCACTAGCCAATACAACCAGACTTGTGCCAATATGACTGACCTTGGACCTACAACAAGACCAATGTGAATGCACACATCTAATAACATAATAATAAAGCAATTACATATTTGTTCGATATTAAAGCATGTGATAACACCTCAAGATGTCACACATAACATCGTGTTCAGTAAATGCGTAATTAGACTGGTCTCTATTGGCGTCATACTCCTCGTAGTGGGTTACCTCTCTTTGGGAGGGTAATACCACTCCCACAGCAATTTTCAGTTGTTTAGATATTTTTTTCTACAATGGCTTTAGTGCAGATTTTAGCTAATAGTTAGGAGGAAAGTGTCAGGAATTCTTTACTGCGGAGACCGAGAATAGGGCTGACGACGTTATAAGGTAGCACGCAGCAGACGTCACAATGAATTGCAAATGAAAAGCCTTGCATACTCTCGTTTCTGATGAGATTTCAATCTGTGGTAGACCTATTAGATACAAGACAGAATCTAGTCAAGATGAACCCGGGGTAAAAACGGCTTCCAGCATGTTCTGAAAGAACATAAGTTGTCAGAAGAGTGCACTGACATAAGTAAACGAGCAGCAGGGAGGGCGAATCGTACAACTTTTCAATTAGAGATTTCGCCAAAAAATAAAGTTTCCTACGGAGATGAAAATGCAAACGTCAATAACGTCAAACCGATGTCTCTAACCGACCCGAAACTTTTCTATTTGGGTTAGCTTATTTTTGTTAGTTTATTTTTTGACATTTATGTTTTTTTTATTTAGGGCGTGTTTGTTTATATACCCGCTCACTCACTCTTTGTCGTCGCCCTCCCTGCTGCTGTGTTTCTCAATCAAAAATTTTATCGAGACCTACACGATACCTCGACCGAGGATCATGTAAATTTATCGTGATAAATCCGTGTGTGGTAGCTGTGCTTTTGAAAAGAAGTTTTTGAACTTAATCATATCCATATCCCCTGAACACTAAGTCTGATGACTGTTTCGCAGAGTATGTGTATCGACTCCATTAAACACAACTAAAATATTGCAGTTATCTCTGATCACTTTAGGTATTTGTGTATCTCGCTGAGTAACATATATAACGTCGGTATTTTTGTGTCTGCCTCCGGAAAATATCTGATCTGGATTTGATTGTTTGTCCAGCATCACATCATCATATACTACGAGAATATCAATGCGTCCGTCGAGATCATCCACAGATGGAGCTTCATCAATATCGGTGATAAAATCAACAATATCATTATCATCTTCATCTTCATCCAACGACTTCGCTTCTTCATTAAAATCTTTAAGCACATCGTAGCATCGCTGATCATCTACTGATGGTGTCACCAAATACAACTTATTCCACTTTAGCCATCTCATTATCAGATTAAGCAACAATTGCGACTTACCAGACCCAGATGGACCTATTATAATTGCTCTGATAGAATTTGGTAGCGCTGGATGATGCTTGATTGGCTTTTGCTTTCGTGTAGCTAAGTCAATGACATCCATGTTGTATAAATATAATAAATAATATGAATTTATCTTGTGTTCGATGCAGAGCATCCACCCCCACCAGTGGATTAACAACAATAACAATAAAAAATAAAAAAACGTGCGCTTACAGGCAAGTGTGTAAAATGTGGTACAAAAAAAATACAGATTTATTTCGTCTCATACGAAGACAGGTGGTGATAACGCTGCTTAACTGGGCAAATTACCAGGAACTCCATGGGCTAAATACCCAGGAGAAAAACAACTTCCTGGATATAATTATTGTGGTCCTGGAACCCGACTTTATATCCGACTTGACGAACGAGGCCAACCAAGACCCGCAGAGTATCCAATAAATGCGATTGATCAAGGGTGCCACATTCATGATGTTGCTATAAAACTAAAGATTTACAACAACGACATATTGCAGATGTGAAGTTGATTCATTCGTTAACAATTCCATAAAAAATAAATCTCTCAGAGAAGAACTTGCTAGCTTCCTAGTAAAATCTGCGATGAAAGTTAAACTAGTGCTAGGAGGTGGTAATTAATCATAGATAACTATTATAATGGAATCGATTTATTATAGTCCAAGAGGATATCGGAGGGGTAGAGCAGCGATTAGTAAACTTGCTGATGCAGCAAATGTCACACGTTCTGTTGCTGCAAATTGGTTAACGCGACAGGCAATATGCAAATTTATCTACCACCACCTGAAAAAATTCAGTACGCACATTTTGATGTCAGCGCTCCCAATGAAGCAGATATTTTGTTTTTACCTCATGATACCATTAAAACACGTAGACGTCAATCACGCACATACAAATACGCGTTAGCTGTCGTTGACGTTGCAGGTAGATATAAATAAGCAGAACCATTATCAACTGAAACAGCAGCTGAAGTTGCATCTGCTTTTGAACGAATTTATCAACGAGGACCCTTGCAATGGCCACAGCTCCTACAGGTTGATCCTGGCAAAGAATTTCTTGGTGCAGTATCATCTCTGGTGAGAAAACATAACGTTAAAATCAGACGAGGACACGCCGCAATTCATCGCGATCAGGCAATCGTTGAAAGATTTAATCACTTGCTGAGCGGTTATTTGGCTATCAATATGCAAAGGAAATATCCACAGATATGAGATCTCGTGAATGGTTTGCAAGACTATCAAGAGTGATTGTTGCGTTAAATAATGAAATTACTCGTGCGACTTCTATGAAATCCATTAATACGATCACAAAAAACATATACCAGTACAACGACGTGAATCTTTCTCAAAACAACCAGTACTGGGTAATGTAACTGTAAGATATTTATATGAACCTGGTGAACTGGAAGGGTGTAAAAAAAGAGCAACTGATCCTATTTGGAGTGTGACCACACATAAAATTTCCAGTGTGGTAAGATCCACGGGTAGACCTGCAATCTACAGACTAGATTCAACTGCTCCTCAGCGTGGATTTATACGTGAACAATTACAAGTAATTCCTGAAGATGCACAATTACCGCCGCCTTCACGTCTGTAATAGTAGAACACTAGCACTCCTACGTCGATTACACTCAAGACAGGTCAATATCACATTACGTGTGTGACCGAGATTACTATTAATTCTATCCACTGCGAATTGTCTTGGATTATTATTCGAATACTGCCATAACATTACTGTGTTACAGCTCGTACAATTATTATTCTGTCGTTGTTTCAGTGTCATGATAAATTCAATATCAATATCAAATTCACGTTTATTTTTTTTTGTCTGATCGTTGATAACCAGTTAATTTTTTCTTGACAACTTCTTTGTAAACTACATCATCGCAATTGCTATCAGTGGTTTCCTGAGTCATTGCGCAGTCTATGATAACCCTCCGTAGCTGAGACATTCTTCTAACTCTCGAAACTGCTAGATAAACTAAATTTGACCATTCGATCCGATCGTCGACAATCCAGATATTTGTATCAGAAATAGTTAATCTCTGTGACGAATGAATCGTTATAGCATATCCTAGAGTCCACTGAGTTTTGTCCATCGTTAATGCGCTCTCAACAGCACTCACAGGAACAACAAGAATATCATTAAAAACGAGTTTTTGTTTCTTATTAATTCCAGAAATCTCAACTTCAATATTTTGTTTGCGTGTGTCTGCTGGTCGATAACACAATGGAACAGGTAGATCTAAAACTTTTTGTTTATGTAACAGAAATAATTCATGTTGAAGTGTATCACGAATAATCTTCCTACTTGCAACTATCAAATCAGCAGGCTTCCATAAATTCCAAAAATCATTCATCGAAGTCTCTGGAATTACTTCACGCATTATCTCACACTGAATCTTATCTGACTGCAGTCTGATTAATCTTTTAAATTCTTTCAGCGGTTCATCACTAACTCTATGATCATCAGTTATCTCCTCATAATAATGTACGAACTTTTTCAGCCATTCGTGTGGAGATGATCCAACAAAAGGTGGTGGTTGACCATGATCGCCACACATGATAATCGCAGTATTTCATTTCTCGTTAACAACCAATCAAGAAATATTTTAATACCTCCAACGATACTGTACAAATTTCATCCCAAATAATAATCTTAGGAATATGTCTCTCTCCCATTCGTTGTATAGTCGATCCATCTCCCTTCCATCGAAAGAAACTGTGATACGTACACGAATTAACTCCTGATTCGTTCATTTCTCTGGCGAGTCTATGTGTGGGTGTTAAAACAACCATATCAAAATTCCGAAATAATTCAATCGCACGTGTTGATTTACCAGAACCTCCAGGTCCATTGAGATAAACAGTCTTATGTCTGGCCACGGGATCATATGCCGATGGAGCCGATGAAAGTTTTGACATCTGTTTATTTTTATAATATATTTCCTTAGATTCAACGTCGACAGATTCAGAATAACTAAGAATCATTTCTCGTTTTATTCTCCATTCGTCTCATGATACATCAGTGCCGATATGTGATTGTTTTAGCAATCCTGCGTATTTTTATTGATATAAAATGAATCTGTGGCGACTCTAACTGTGGTGTTAGAAAATCTATTTATCATCGATAATAAATTTATTGAAACATACGCGATCATTGAAGATCTTAAATGAGTACACTGTGGTGAGTCACCTTCAGGGTAACTCACAATTGTACCTAATTTAGTTCCGTCTGAAAAATTAACATTATTCCGACTTATAAATGTGCCTCTCTCTGTTGTATCAGCATTTATAAAATCGAGTTCAGCTTCGTCGATGATTAGTCTACAACAATGTCGTTTATGGTCATATGATTCTCCTTGCGTAAATTTACCAATTTATTTTCCTACCAAGATCCTTCGCGAATTTAGTCTCAAAATCAGTTATATCAGGATTTTCATCAGGGGAATATTTCTTTTGCTGTGGTAATCAAACTTGTTGTTGCGGATTATATGATATAATTGCTTCACTTACAACCAACGATATGAATATTTTAACGTCAAGCATATATCGTAATCAAACTATTGGAACCCATTTTTTTCCGAAAAATGTCTTCCAAACAAAACATAAACGATTGGATGGAGATTCCGTGCGAACTCAAACGACTCAGTGCATGCAAATCCGGTCAGGTCAAAATCTGATAAGGGTCTGTTTATTGCAACTCTGGTCATCTCGTGTGTTGGATGTCCAAATCTTTTGAAATACTAAGAGCACTCACCCATCCCAAGAAAACTTCCAGGATAACATGCAACCATATCAACCGATATAACATCTTTAAAATCATATTTAGTATTCCATAATCCGCGATGTCCGTATTCGATACAACTGCGTTGGATATCTTCAAGAAATTCCAATCGTGTTGGTTTCCATGAATTTTCCTTTTGAGCTGCGTGGGCAGCAGCTGACGGAACGGCAAAACAATTACTGAGTAATCGTTCCATAACATCAGTATCGTTCGTGTATTTCAACGCAAGATTTTTCATTTGGTCGGGGAGATATTTTGTACAATAAATATGCATTAGGCCATATAAACTGATCATAGTTCACAGATTCTGAACTCTGAAACAACCACACGGATACAGGGTCACTCTTACTGATATTTCTGATAAAATCAAACATATCACCATTATAGAATTTAAAAGTTCGATTTTGTGGAAATATTGTTATATCCGAAGTCCACGCGTGTGCATAATAATCAGTAATCTCTATCGAAGCTCCATTTTTTTATATCTCGATTCGTATAAAATCTCCGGTTAATGTCTTCACTCTTATTGGAAATCTTAATTTTTTTTCTCCAGTTCAGCAACATCTTTGATAGACGCTCCAGTATCTTTAACTGTTTCTGCCCACTCATTTATTTTTGTACGTCTTAGATCCATTAAACAGTATCCTCGTTTCGCGTTTGTGAAATGTTCTGTAACTCGCTCAGCAACACAATTCAGGCGAGAAATTTTCATCGGTATTAGTTTATCGACGTTAGGTTTTTCATTCAGTGGATATATCGCATAAACAACTGCCGTTACAGGATATGCTCGTTCAAAATAAGGTCTATCAATTCCAGTCAGTATTCCTGGTGTTGAATTTTTATTTAACGTGACAATACTTCCAGTGTGGCCCAAGCGAACAG
>JAECUM010027877.1:0-27416 GCA_016617855.1 Megalonaias nervosa | reverse complement strand
TAACTTCTCCTTCGAACTGAGATACTCTGCCACTTTCCACATGTGTACGAATTAATCCGATGTTGATCGGCAACATTCTTGGGTCAACCGATTTCAGTTGAAAACTAGCACACAAGATTTCATAACGTCACCGTTGTAAGTATAAGAAGCTAACACTATGCTATGTCGGATTGTCTTTAGCCCAAGTTCCCCTTTCAATGTATATTCCAGTGCCCCAGTTGATCTCCAATATTCACGCAAGTCTCATCTTTTTATCTAATGCAAGCTTTTTTTCTCAGATCAACTTTAAAAACAAACCGGCGTACTTCTCTTCATTCCCTCTCGAATCAATTTGTGCGCCACGTGCAAATATTGTTGTTATTAGATTAATCACTATTTGAACTTGTTGCATGTATAACATCACTATTTTTAAAACACTCAGGAAAAAAAAAACGGAATTAAGTGCCACTTTGTTCACTGAATTAATAGGTGGCACATCTTAATTCTAACCTTAAACCAAATACCTTGATTCTTTCAAATAACGGTTAATGCCAGATATTTTTTTTTTTAAAAAACAAATCATTTTCTTCCTTTCAAACTTTAGTGAATTTATGGCAAACGGTGACATTGGGGCTTTCAATGTTCTCTTTGCATTCACGAGAAATAACGTATTTGTTGAATTTTACAAAACACGTTGGTTTTCGCTGTTTTCTGTCCCTTAGTTTAAGACCTTAGAGTCGTAACAATACAAATACAAAATAAGAATGGGAAAAATAACTCTTACCGAAAAAGAGAAAATTCAACAGATTGTACTACGAATACACAGAAGATATTTCTTACCAAAGCACAAATCTATGACAATAGAGGGGAGATAAATCTCACTCTTGTGAGTGTGACAAGCGTAAAGTGAAGTTGTCTGCATTTGCAACATGCACAGTGGTGTGAATGTTAGCATACCTCTGTGATACTTTCATGTGATGTGGCTGAATATTTTGGCAAATAGTACTTGTGGAAATTGAAAATTTTCTAAGTCCACATGTAATCGAAATGGCTACTCCTATGTGCTCGAAATGTGGACCAGAATTTGTGTAAAATTCATTATCTCCTGTGTAAGGTGCCCTTCTTAGAAAAGAGGGGTGATTAATAGATTTGGCGATCGTTATCTAGAGGATGACCTCCCTCGATGTTATTGCCCGGTGTGAGTGGATAGATAGAACATCAACAGAGAACTGAGAAATACTACTGAGAAGAAATAATACAATACGAGCCCCCCCCCCCCTTAAACAAGAAAAATAAAATAAATTTTTATTAATTAACACATAAACAAAAATTGGCAACTTCAATTCAACAGATTTACATTCATGGAATTTTAATAGCAGTGTTCAATTACGGATTCGTTCATCATAGTAACGAGTGATGAAAAGAGCCCAATGTCCACGCCTGATTTGCATCACCTAGCGTCGCTTCCTCTCTTGTCTCCATGTATCCCACGTCTCCCCACCTCCACGTGTATACTTTGTTCTTCCTCTGATTTTTCTATTCCGAACTCTCTCTTTCTTTCTGGACTTCCCTCTTTGGACTGTCCCCTCAGTTTCCGGGAGAGCTGTTTCCTTAATGCTGTTTTCTTTTGCGTCCTAGCACTAAAAGCCTGTCCTTCCTTTCAAGGCAGCCACCTGGTCTCTTTACTTGTTAACAAGGAAAGCACTATTCTTAGGGTTTCCACAGAGCCAAATTTTGCCTCTCTCGGGAAATATCTGACTAAAGAATTTTGACCAAGGTCGTTACTTTTAAATTCACATTACTTCCAAAGTGTACGCCTTAATTTAACTGACCAATCGTAAGCAGCGGTTCCTAAATCTTTCCCCAAGATAATCATTTCTTTCGTCAGATTTTGACAGCCTAGAATCAGAGAATTACGATGCATGTCATCTTCCCTTTGAAAATCGATTATTTGACATGAAGTTCCTTTCATGCGGTTATGGTCGGTAACCATACTGCACTTTCTCCAGGAAAGCGTTACGACGCCTGGGTCAATTCTCACTGAACCGAAGATGTGGGCCTTTCAAGTTTAACAGCTGAGATAGAGAAAAATGTCAAAGTGACCTCTCACAAAGACCTTTCTGGCTTGACTATAATACAATTTTAATGCACAATTTATTCAACTTTAAGGTTCAATACTGCTTCAAAATTCGACACATTACATCCTGCAGTAGCAATACCAGCTTCATAAAATGCATTGAATGAATTACATAATATATGAAAAGTAATAAAAATATACTGGCTCGTTTCTTTACAATTTACTTTTGATGTTCAGGAAGAGAAAACGGCTAAGCGGGGCTAGCAGTTGTTTGACAGAGGCGCATCTGACGTGAGGCCAAGCTGAATACTCTAAAACTAAAAGTACACTCATTAATCATACATGATAATAAAAAGAAAAAAAAGTTCTTTCAACATTGCCAAAAACATGCAACGTGTTTTTCTAAAATAGCCTGGATAAACAGTTAGGAATACCAGGGAAATTCTTTATCTTTAAAACTTAATCATTATGCAAAATATGAAACCATAGAACGCCACATATGTTTTTATTTTTTTTTAATTGTCCGTAATTTATTTGAATAATATTCACGATTAAAATTGTTATTGGAATAAAGTAATGAGTCATCTAATTACATGGAAGTTGTATACACTGATGCGATCAAATACTCATGTTCTTTATACTCCAGTGCATAACAGTGACATATGTAATTCAATTAAATAAAACAGGTTCAGAAAAGGTGTCCCTCACGAACAGGTGTTCTCATATGGAAGTGTTTGATAAAGTGGGTTTCACCGGATGCATCCTTTATACTTCTGGTATAGTAAATTATGATATCATGTTGTAAAACATGTCAGAAAATTAAATCACAATATTTAGACAGAAACAGGTGCATCGCACATCATATTATATGTAGTAAAAAAAGAAAAATTACAAAGCAATCACAGTCCCAGAATCAAAGCAAACTCTAATCAATATAACAAATTTTAATTCCAGTTATCAGTTTAAAAAATAAGAAAGAAATTTTCAAATAAAATCACTTAAATGCAGACACAAATGTTTTAATTAATCAGCACAATACTATAAAGTAAATGAAACATGTGACCAATGTATTTCCAACCTTGTAAATATTCATCACAATAAAAAGTTAAAGATGTTTAAGTAATATTGGGACAGAAATTGCATCAGTTCTTTTTTTCCCCATTTTAAACATATTAATAATGTATTACGCTGTTTTCAAGTGCAAAAGTTACCGTAGGATGATGAAAGAAAAGTGAAACGCTTAAAATGAAATTCAGTGGCCTTAACACAACTTTCACTGCTGTGGACTAAAGATATTTACACATAGAAGATGTAGAAATACTTCTAAAAATGTAATTGTCTTTTAATTTTATGACTTTGGAGGAAACTTTGACAGATTTCTCGCCTGAGACCCATACGACTTCATACTAGGTAACTTGCTATTTCCTGAAAAAGAAAGAAAATAACCACAATCGAGATCTCAAAATCAGAACAATATATGACCGAAATAGTTTAATGTTTACATTACGGGATCAAACTGATAAATAAAAAATGATGTAGGTGTGTGATCATTAGATGTCTTTCAATTTAAAAATATTTCAACTTAGAAAACAATAAATATGATATATTGCATTTCAATATAATATTATTCGTTTCTCTTCAAAGACGATCAATAAAAATGCGATCTTTTACAACGTCAACCAGAACGTGGAAATTATATTTTTATTTAGGATGTATTCACAGATCATCCTTAGTATAAAGATGGATAGAAAAGAAAAGTGCAATTTAATTCCATTTTGAAGACATTGTCTACAAAGTAGAAATGAAGACCAGAACGTCACATAATCTATACACTCTAATAATATTTGACAATACGTCTTGGCAAATATTTTTAATAAGGAGAGTAAACCACACAAATAAAGAGCAGCTCATATTTAAACTCTGTGTTACACTTAAGAGTAGCATATAACTACTCATAAGCTATAAAAAGTACTAAACAGACGGCCGTCTAACCTCTTTGTCGACGTTTCCGTATTATGTACGTTAAAACCCCGGCTATCACCAAAGGCACGCTGCTTGCCAGCACAATTCCTATCACTATAGGTATTAGATTCTGATCGCCGTCATGGTGACGGTGGGGGTTGTCATGGGGATCTGACATATATATATATATATATATATATATATATATATATATATATATATATATATATATATATATATATATATATATATATATATATATAACAACCTATTCATTTTGAGTATGTAATAATTGGGGGTTTGGGGTTTTTTTCAGCTGTGATTCCCCTCCAGCGCTAAAGGGTAAAAGTCTGTTTGACCTAAAACTGAGTGATGTTAATTGTTCAGATCCCCATGACAACCCCCACCGTCACCATGACGACGATCAGAATCTAATACCTATAGTGATAGGAATCTATTAATCACCCCTCTTTTCTAAGAAGGGCACCTTACACAGGAGATAATGAATTTTACACAAATTCAGGTCCACATTTCGAGCACATAGGAGTAGCCATTTCGATTACATGTGGACTTAGAAAATTTTCAATTTCCACAAGTACTATTTGCCAAAATATTCAGCCACATCACATGAAAGTATCACAGAGGTATGCTAACATTCACACCACTGTGCATGTTGCAAATGCAGACAACTTCACTTTACGCTTGTCACACTCACAAGAGTGAGATTTATCTCCCCTCTATTGTCATAGATTTGTGCTTTGGTAAGAAATATCTTCTGTGTATTCGTAGTACAATCTGTTGAATTTTCTCTTTTTCGGTAAGAGTTATTTTTCCCATTCTTATTTTGTATTTGTATTGTTACGACTCTAAGGTCTTAAACTAAGGGACAGAAAACAGCGAAAACCAACGTGTTTTGTAAAATTCAACAAATACGTTATTTCTCGTGAATGCAAAGAGAACATTGAAAGCCCCAATGTCACCGTTTGCCATAAATTCACTAAAGTTTGAAAGGAAGAAAATGATTTGTTTTTTAAAAAAAAAAATATCTGGCATTAACCGTTATTTGAAAGAATCAAGGTATTTGGTTTAAGGTTAGAATTAAGATGTGCCACCTATTAATTCAGTGAACAAAGTGGCACTTAATTCCGTTTTTTTTTTCCTGAGTGTTTTAAAAATAGTGATGTTATACATGCAACAAGTTCAAATAGTGATTAATCTAATAACAACAATATTTGCACGTGGCGCACAAATTGATTCGAGAGGGAATGAAGAGAAGTACGCCGGTTTGTTTTTAAAGTTGATCTGAGAAAAAAAGCTTGCATTAGATAAAAAGATGAGACTTGCGTGAATATTGGAGATCAACTGGGGCACTGGAATATACATTGAAAGGGGAACTTGGGCTAAAGACAATCCGACATAGCATAGTGTTAGCTTCTTATACTTACAACGGTGACGTTATGAAATCTTGTGTGCTAGTTTTCAACTGAAATCGGTTGACCCAAGAATGTTGCCGATCAACATCGGATTAATTCGTACACATGTGGAAAGTGGCAGAGTATCTCAGTTCGAAGGAGAAGTTACATGACTCATAATGTGATGTAACGTCAACATCTGGTTTTTAATAGAACCCAGCCATGTTTAGGACCAAGATCTTTCAAGCCTCAGATTATTCATTCGTTGGCACATGCGGGGTTTTTTTTGCATCTAACGGCGGCATGGAGTTTTTAAAATGTATTGTGAATTAAATCCCAATTAGTCCTAAATGTTCTACACAGGTCCAACTGCGTGACGTTCAAATTGAATTCCAGTTTTATTCCAAACAGATTTCAACATTGAATGTGTTAATTTGCAGGTGGTCTCACATGTACAAATGTGCCAATGGTCTGTTGTGTGCTATGTGTTAACAGTCTTTTGATGTAAAACAATAATATAATCCAAAGTATCCTTGTCTGAATTCACAAAAATTCCAACTAAATGTTACAATCCAGTAATATTAATAAGCACTTTATAATTCCAATGAACAATAATTTGAATAAATAAATGGAACCAAATTAAAAACTGAAAACAAAAATAAGACTTATTTTGCTTCAGATGTTAAGGCAAGAACGAGTAATTCTTACGAAAACAAGATTATATACCCCTCCACTTGACTTAGGTCACAATTACCATTTCCTTAAAATACGCTGTTAACTTAATAGAAAATTTCCATTCTGGAAGTTTCTAAGCTCAGAATCAAGACTGTATCTTTAACTCAAATTGAAGTAAACATGTCTGCTATTAATAATGATCTGGATATTTAATCCACAATGACAGAGAAATATTAACTATGTATTAATTTGTTTACAAATTAAATGTCACTGGTAAGGTACAACATCGACTTGCTTTTGGACAAGGTCAAATACAAAATACAAATATACAAAACATATAATTATTAAGAAAACCCAACAAACAATATAAATTAAATATACATGACAGTATGAAGAAGCGTCTGTACGTTATTTTACAGTAAGAGTTATCTCCCGTTCGTTTTTGACGAGTTATATCGCCTATATTTTTTAATGATTATCATTGTAGTTATGGCTGTGTCTTCGGTGTTATTGTGTGATAAAAGTTTTCTCTTCCTTGTACAAGCTGTTCTGTGATGGAAGATCTTAACAAGGCTTCATGAGATGTCTCTGTTGATGCGACCATACTCGTTTAAAATAACCGTCATACCGTCCTCCAATATTAATATATGAGCATTTTTCACAATGAATTCCGGCAGGACAAGAGAAAATCAGTAAATGTTAACCCATTGATAATTTTAAACCTTAAACGGATGCGTTCAGAGTGTCGTTTCTTCAAAGTGGCCGGATATTGGAGTTTTCCCTCCCGCATAGACTCATTTTTCAACCGATCTCCTATCTCCCCCATATTGTCCCTTCTTACTTGTAATGATGCTTATTTTAATTTCGGTCCTTAATATGTCAAAGACTCTCTTATTAATAATTCTGCAATGATGTTATCCCTGAAGTCACATCATCAATTTTTAGCAACCCTTCTTGCCAACATTTTAAGAAAAAGGGAATCGACATTATCTATTATGAGTCGAAAACCATTGAGACCCGATATATATATATATATATATATATATATATATATATATATATATATATATATATATATATATATATATATATATATATATATATATATATATATATATATATCACATTAACATGAGTGGCTAATGATACGACTTTGTTCACTTTTTTCATCATAATTCATGATCTGACATATATCAGTGTATTTAACTTCATTGTTGGACGTGTCCTTTTCACGAATTTGTCCAAACTGCTAACTTTGCTGTCTTTTATGAGTAACCATCGAAGAAAGTTAATGAACTAATCTCTACCTCGATTTACATCTGTGTCTAATTTCTTCGTTTCAATGTTTCTTGACTTACGCTGGGACAACCGAGCACAAATTCAAACGTTTATTAAAAATCGCTATTTGTTTGTTTCTTGTTCTGTTTTTATTTTTGTCCCAGGGCTATTAATCTCCAGAAGAATATAAAATGCAATCGTTTTATCTTCATAGATTGTTTTCTTTATGAATGACCATCGAAGAAAGTTAAGAACAAACCTCTGCTTCACCTAATATACTTTTGCTTCGAGAAGAAAAACATTTTTCTTCTGTGTTTGATTTATTTATTTTAACGTGTCTTAAGTTGGAACAACAAACCATGCACATATCCAAAGTGTTTTAAAAATTCGCTGTCTATTTTTCTTTGGTTTATTATTTTAATAGCACCATATATATTTGGTTCATCAAACAATACATGTTTGGGGTGGGTCTGTGTTGGTATTCAGGAGTATGGAGGTAAGGAGCCATGCAACGACATTTTTGATGTTATTTTCTTGTTGTTTTGGGTTTGACGCCATTTTTTCAAAACATGATAGACTGTACATGACGGTCAGAATATCTTGTGGAGGAAGAACCCGGAAAAACCCTGGAAGAATCACTCACCAGCGGGAAGCTACTGCAAGCTTTTTCAAATATCTACGGTAGACCAGACTCAGACTCGAACCCACAATAACAAAGTTGATATGTCGGCTATCTGTAAAGGAGACCGCTTTAGAACACTCGGCCACCCTGGCTCCATTACATTTATTGTGATGAGTTTTGCAGAAACATATCACTTATCTATTCGTATTGTACCTCAAATTCAAGGTTTCTCGGACCATGCCCACATGATATCCTAGGCTTCACCACCCTCTCTAAAATGTTAACGAAAGACTTGCGATCAGTGGTCACACAACTCCAAAGTTGCTAGAGTTAACGCTTTTTTTATGCGTTATAACTTACATATTCGTACAGCTACGGCTATTGCTGTAGAAGCTGATGCTAAACATTGGTGCAACAAAAACATACATCGCAAGGGAGCAAAATACGTCGAATGATAATTGGACCACTTAAAAACACGTAAAACGGGATTCGACATTTTTAATTCATGGAAAATGACTACAAGGAAGTTTACATGAGAGATGGTCGGCGAGTAGTAGATCTCAGTACAAGCAATTACAAACATTGGACCATTGACGATATTCTAATTTGACGCGTCACTAGCATACTTTCATATCAATGTTTGTGACAACTTTTAATTACATTGAGATTGTCTCAGGTATGAATAATGTAGGAATGCATGTGTCAACTTCAGAAAATAAAAATAAAAAGAATAAATTAGTTCTTACTTGTAAATAATAAAATAGATATATTAATCAAGATGATGGAAGTTATTATTATTATTATTATTAGTAGTAGTAGTAGTAGTAGTAGTTGTTGTTGTAGAGTTTAACGCCATTTTTCAGCACAAGATAGGCTATACATGGCGGCCAGCATAACTGGTGGAGGAAGAACCCAGGAAAGCCCCGGACAGAACCACCGAGCCACGAGAAGCTACTGGCAAGCTTTCTCACATACCCACATTGGCCGAACCTGAGACTCGAACCTAGGCAGAGAGAGGTGAGATGGCAGTGATTCGTAACGGAGAGCGCTTTAGACCACTCGGCCACTCGGGGCCCCAGTTGTAATAGTAGTAATGGTAGTAGAAGTAATAGTAAGTTATTATTCCTAGTATTAGTAGTAGTAGTAGTAGTAGTAATAGCATACAGCATGAATACAATGTGTCCCTCTTTTTGTTCCATCACTTCACAAAAGACCTACCAGCACATTTTTGGGCACTACTAATCAAGCCAACACGTCTGACCTATTATTGTGGCATACGCTGCCGGAAGGATGCATGCGACTGATTCTAACATATGATGATCCGAGCATTTCGTATGTTTAGATACCCCAAGAACTCATATAACATTGATAGAAGTGAAACTGTGACGATGGATGATCCTATTTATTTTTCGGCTCTTTATTTTGTTTGTTTTCCTGAAGTGAATCTGTCTGTTAAGACAGTGCGTTCTTGTATATCAGTGTACTACTTTCATGTACTCTTTCATATCAATGCACTAGTCTCCTGTAATCTTTGTATGTTAATATACTAATTTCCTGTAAATGCTTTTTAAATCTTCTTCAACCAGAGTTGTGAAATCGAAACAGAGTTGAGCGATGGGGAGAAAGAACACAAATCATAAAAGAAACACAAAGAAACAAAATATCGAATAAATTAGACTGGCTTCCCAATTTTACCATTTAGCAGAGAAATACTGTTTAACTTGTTACAGAAGCAGCCAAGTTGCTTGCAATAAACAAATAAAATTATAAGGCGAGATAAGGACAACAAACGAAATCCATTCTAAATATAGTCTCATGCAGAATGTATATTGTTAAGATCACGAGAAGAAAACCAGATGGACTGCTCTTATGCTTTTGTTATTCACAAGACCTCATTAAACCCAAAGTTGGAACAGGTACTGCGATATATAATGGTAAAACTGGAACAGAGACAGGCGCACTAAGACAAGAAGAGACCTAAAATAAATCATTTACACTGATCGCCATATTTACTCTCTTTTATACAATAGTGTATACTTCTTTTGTAACCTAACTGCTTAATAATAAAACAATTATTCTTGACATATAAAGACAGACTTTTGTGGAGATATCAAAATATCGATATTTCGTGCCACTCAGTTTCATGTTCTTTGTACAGGCTAACAACGTGCTAGAAACCAATTAACAGATTTCATCGTTCTTTGGGTTAGTAGGGCTTTTATAGGAAATTAGTAACCAAATTCGTCCACCATAGATTGGATGTTGACGAATTTTACTAGAAAAGGGCAACGCTAAAAAGCTTCTTGGGATGAATGCAAGGAAAGATCTTTATATGCTCAAAAGGGAAACTTGATCAGTGCGCCAGTCCCAAAGTTGTTAAAACTTAATATATCATTTTTTCGAAACGGGATTGGGAGACTTTTTGCCACAGGAGCAAACGGGGGTCAAGTTACCGTCATAGGAAGTTTTCCCCTCGTAAGTAAAACTACTACGGGATCGAAAATAGTGTTTTGCAATAGTGTGGTCAATAGGAAAATTCATTAAAACAGACCACCAGTCCCTCATGTATTTAAACAATGCGAATTCGCCAACGTAATCAGAGGAACGGAGAATATAGAAGCCAATAACATAAGCAGTGTGATCTGCAGATCTTCCTTTTCCCATTGTATCCTACTATATCTTTGCTTACATTCGGTAATAGTCAACAAGTATTTCCTCTTCTTAATGGGGGGTGCTAATGCCACGATTAAATACCTTTGTATCATATATAAACGAAAAATTACGTAGGTTTAGTTGCCGCGTACAACTTCACCCAGGTGTTTGTGCATGTGTGTTTGTGTGTGTGTGTGTGTGTGTGTGTGTGTGTGGTTTATCCTTAACTATTTCAAAATGCTGAGTTAGTTCTACCCACTGCTGCATGGACAAAATGCTGACCTCGCAGGTCATGGATTGGACCATAACTACGTTACCTATAGCCCCAAAGTCTCTATGAATCAATTCAGGTTAGTTTTGTTATTACGCGGTCCACTTTTCTTGAGTTTGATAGGTATGTACAAACGAAAATATATTATTTCTTGCTATCATCTCTGTATGATAGAATTATTTCATATACTGAATGTGATAGAATTATGTTTCGGAAGTTATTCTAAATTGTGCAGCGAGTCAGACCTATCTTACAATAACACTACGTTATCAAATAGACTATTGTATGTTTCAAATTAAACATGTTTATGACTTAACTGATTTGATGAATTCAGTTCTATGCAATATGTATTAAATGATGAGTTATGTTGGAGTTCTCACAATCCAGTGCGATTGTTCTTGCCGGAAACAGATTCATGTACAAACGTGTTTATTATAATAATAATCTTGTACAGTCGTATATTATAGTGGTTAGAAATTTATATTACCAAATAGGGTTAAGACGAGCACGAAACTCGGGATTGAGCTCCAGTTCGTATATTCATTGTCTTCTGTAACTTTTATTGCCATACAGTCAGAATCATAAGATATTATGGTTTTCATACGTTTGGTTACTCTGTCTGCATGGTAAATTTTAATTTTCTAAAAATATCATGCCAGCTATATTATTTTGTGTTTGATCAGCATGTTTCTTTTTCATAATATTGGACCCTGGCTATAAAGAGACATATTAAATGATAAATATTACAAGTCATGGATATTTAATGAAGTATAACATTATCAAAGACCAATTATAAATATTACATGCCATGGATATATAATAAAGTATAACAGTATCAAAGACCAAATATAAATATTACATGCCATGGATATATAATGAAGTATAACATTATCAAAGACCAATTATAAATATTACATGCCATGGATATATAATGAAGTATAACAGTATCAAAGACCAATTATAAATATTACATGCCATGGATGTATAATGAAGTGTAACAGTGTCAAAGTCATCAAAGAGAAACATATGCAGTACTATGTTTGAAACATGTCCAGTTTGAATATTGGCATACAGGATGCCATATAGATGCATCTAGTGAACGCCAGGTATAAGGAAGCCAATATAACCACAAAAACCATACCCTTATATTTCAATTCCGTTATAACCAAAGTAAGCTATCAAATAATGCACCGGATGAAGTCCTGCCACGTGCTTCGTTATATCTGATGTTTCGATACATTCTATTACGCATTAAATGAGAAAATGCAATATAATTATTTCTTATTGCCGTTACTGTTATTATCCAGTTATACAAACAACTGGATGTGCAGCATCACATCGGGTTATCTTTACTTATGATTATTTCTACATTCCATAGTCTATCGAGACAGTCTGATATATCAGAATATAAATATGAGTAGTCGATATTTAATTGATCAGGAGTTGGTCTTCAGAGTGATCCAGACGGGAAAGAACTGCCTCCACGACTCAAAATATTGGATCTTTCCAATAACAATATTACACTCATACCATTCCTAAACTTTAACGATATTTAGTCGTCGTCATTGATTCAAATGGTTTTGGAATCACAACCAAATATATAATATTCAGAATTTTCCATATAACAAATTGATAAATTTGAAAATATTGGACCAGTCTTTTTTTTTTACTTTCCAGATAGAATCTGGATGATAAAACTGTCTCAAATATGTCCTCTCTTCAGGCACATATTCTAGGCCAAAATCCTTTGCAATTCATCCAAAAGATTAACTTCACCAATCTTGAGTTCCCTGCCTTGAGACGCCCGAGTTTATCGCAGTGTGAGTTAATAGATTTAAAAATATTGCCATCAGCTTCAACACCTTAAGCGTGATAAATCTCTGCTGGCATCGACTAAATTCCTCATCCATAAAGGACATCTCCATACCTGTCATGGCGGATTTTGATACTCTTGATTTAAGCCACAACGAGATTACAAAATTGGATGTCTTCAATTTTCCGACTGTCCTCTGCCTGAAGAATCTTATTCTAGACCACAGTCATGTAACCAGTCTGCGGCTGGTATACGCTTTAGTGTATTAGATACAGACAGTCTCTTTCCGGTATAACAATGTCCTGACACTGGACAAGAACAATTTACCCTGGTATCTAATCACTTTACGGGAGGTAGATTTAAGAGAAAATCCTACAGTGTGCTGCTGTAACATGTCTTGGTTACTGGAGGACCGAAAAGTAAACACAAAAACAGTCAGAATCGTGTTAGTTAATCCGCCATTTTAGTATAAAAAAAATTATTTTCTAATTTCTTTCTGTGGAGGATAAGGTATGTATCAGATCTGAATGCACAATTATGTAAACGTTTTTTCTCGCCAATATTATGATAATTAATAATAATTATCAACGGTCTACAAGATTATCAACCATTAAATGTAGAAAATATTACTACAAAAAGATATGTACAGTAATCACTAACACAATATACAGGATACAAATATCTCTAGAATTTTGTGGGGTAAACGATTTTTTCAAAATGGAATATGAAGTTAAAATTAATATGGGAAACAAAATGTTCTGACAAAAGTGTAATCCTCCTTTGAAGGTGTTTTTTTCAGAAAACAGAAGTCTTGTAAAAGACCACGCTCTTTCCCGTTGCATTTCGGCATATCATACCAGAACAAAGAGGTCCACACAACACCCAGTACACTATACTTCACTAATGGACTAAAATCCCTGAAAGTAAACTGGCTCTCAATGCACAAAAAGATCTCCACACGATGGCAACATTTATTTTGTGGAAGTAGATTGGATAACCATTCCCGAAAGAGAAGATATCAACTAGAACATTTGAAAGGTACTTATTATTGTTTGTTTACAATCAATACGAAAAACTGTAACCCGCCAAATAACGCCATTAGTATTGGCCGAGAACAAGAAAACCAACGCCATTAGTATTGGCCGAGAACAGGAAAACCAATAAAAATGTACATGTACATTAATTACGTAATCATACACTGAATGACATGAAAAATATAGAATGGTTTAACTCTAGTTACAATAAATCCTGAGATTCATATTTCCCAATTTACCAACAGTTTAGTTAGAAATGTTGTAGCATCATTTGTTATCATCGAATCGTATCTACTATCTATTTATCTGTCTACCTATCTATAGTATTCACTTGCTCTACCCTTGTTTATACCCATACCGATTTTAAAAAGATTGTGTCAAATGCTTCCTACTGTATTAGTTCTAATATCTGAGAAAGGTGGTCAATTAAAATTTAAGTAGCTCAGATTCCTCCAGTCAGAAATGCCGACGATCTAGGTATATAAATAACTCAAGGTTGAACGTATAACAATTTATTCAATAATTCTCGTGACAATTTCACAATCTGTGTTTATTTATTTAAACCAATGCATTCAATGACCTTTCACCAGTTGCCAAATATCATCACACAAGTTTAAGCATCTGAAGAGAAAGAGAGAGTGCTTCCTTTCCGATGTTGACCCGGTTACTCAAATGTGATACACGGACAACAGCGTCTGATGTCAGTCTATCTTTCGATGTTTGGAAGGTATGCACACACGCATTAGTCCTGATGATACTGATCTTGGCCTATTTCTTGGTAAGATCAGACAACGGTACCCCAATTGCGCTGAAATTGGCTACATACCTCATATATTACGCGGCTAATCCAAAGAACGGCCTTATCTGGGTCCTCGTGGTGGCGCTGCTGCGTCTCGCAGCTGCTCTACTTTAGACTACTCTGGTGACTGTGTGCCTTGGCTCAGCATGTGACCCAGATAGTGTAATGTCCGAAATCAGATGTGACACTTTGATGGACTAGCCGTTAATCCAATTTGAGGTAATCGTTCTAACATGTGCGCTAGGACAGTTAGGTGTTCACTCCACGCCACTGTGGCTAGCAGGAGATCTTCCATAAAGTTGTATACGCCCCTATCGCGTAAGGGTTCCAACAACTTTCGCAACATCATTGTAAAGACGCTAGGCGCGTTCTGGACTCCGAAAGGCGTAAGAAGGACTGATAGTTCCCGTGGGAGGTAGCAAACGCGAGTTTTGACCTGTCCTATTATATTACTGGGATTTTCCAATAGTCAATAGACAAATCTATCTTCGAAAAATATTTCGCCCTTGACACGGAGGCGAAAATATGTTCTGTGACAGGCAGCATTTCGACCTGAAATTCCGTCACTTGATTTAGTTTCCTATTGTCTACTCAAAAATGATGGGTGCCATCTTTCTTCTGTTCTAGGACAACATGGGAACTGTAGGCGGAGTTAGAGGTTCATGCTACTCATTTCTTCAATTTCTTTCCTTACCACTTGAAGCTTCGTGTCGGGTAAAGGGTAAGGTTTTCGTTGAACTGGCTGGTCATCCATTAGCTACGAGTGACGTTCTCCCTGGTAGCTCCGTAAGTACATCGGGATACCATGCCAGCAACGATTTTACCTTCTGCTGCTCTTTAGATCAACTTCCTAGCTGCACCTTGCAGAAAGGACGAGGGGCCCCGAGTGGCCGAGCGGTCTAAAGCGCTCTCCGTTACGGATCACTTCCATCTCACCTCTGTCTGCGTGGGTTCGAGTCTAGGATTCGGCAAATGTGGATATGTGAGAAAGCTTGCCAGTAGCTTCTCGTGGGTCGGTGGTTCTTTCCGGGGATTTCCCGGTTTCTTCCTCCACCATTAATACTGGCCGCCATGTATAGCTTATCGTGTGCTGAAAAATGGCGTTAAGCCCCACAACAACAACAACAACAACAACAGAAAGGACAAAATGTTGATTGCCCAATGTTGTTCATGGATCTAATGTACGCACGGAAGTATTTCGAATTGAACGAAGAAATTGTCAATCGGTTCTTCCTTTTCATTAAATCGCGACATGTTTATTTGGACAATACTGTGATCAACAATCGGTCGTCCAGTTCCTACAAGATTCGAACTGGTGTCATCTCTACCTGCTGTCTAGCCTCTACTAGCAATCTTTCCATCTTTCCTTCGCAGCAGCTTCTATCCTGACCAGTTCTTTCTGATTTTTCTTTCTGCATTTCTTTCTTTCTAGACCGCTCGTCGTTCTGCTTCTTTCTCTGCCTTCTATTATATTATTCGTTCTTCAATAAACGCTGAGAGTCGCCCCCCACCTCGTAACCTAAGTCTTTCACCCGAAAAACTTCCTTAGGAACCCTTTGTTCTCAATCCAACCTAGAATTCCACGAGAATTCTTTCTCTCCTTTAACGAATGTCAAATTAGGTCCCTCGGAGGACAGTCTAATGACTCTGCATTTCCTGTGATCCTCCCTTGGCGAATTCACACATGTACTGATTCTTCAGTGGATTTGGTTTGCTTGTATAGAATCTGCCCTAGATTTGAATCTCAGTTTTGATTAGATACAGTCTCTATAAACTGCCTTGATTAATTTAACAATTGCTGGTCACTCTCTGGTTGTCATTTTCAAACAGTCTGAAATTGCTTTCATGTGTGTGTGTGTGTGTGTGTGTGTGTGTGTGTGTGCGTGCGTGTGTGTGTTTCAGATGTGATTCCCCTCCATCCCTGAAAGACAGAAATTTACTTGACCTGATATTGAGTGATATTAGTTGTACAGATCTTCATGACAACCACCGCCATCACCATGACATTCCCATTTTCATAACAGTTGTGCTGGAAAGTGATTTTGGTGGTTGCCGGGGTTATAACATACATGATACAGAAACGTCGACAAAGAGGTGAGATGGTCATCTGTTTAGTACTTTTTATAGCTTATTTCCAACACGTAGTTGAGAAAATAAATTACACTTGTTATGTTTCGTTAATTCACCTTATTAAAAATATTTACCAACAAGGCTTGTGAAATGTTACTAGAATGTACTGATTATACGACGTTCTGGGTTGAGTTCTATCGTGAACACAATGTCTTCAAACTATATTTAAATGGGAAGTTTCTTTTTTGTCCAAGGTTCTAGTAAGGATGATCAATGCATTGGCATAAAGATAAAAGGAGTAAAGAAGTCTTGCACTACACGAATCACCAATGTGCTGCTTCACATTCTGGTTTTAGAAACATCGTAATGATTGATTCTTGTTTTTCTCCAACCTGATCATTCTGTTTCTTGCTTAGTCAATCAGATACTTACCGGTGGTGATGTAAAGGTTAAAATGTCATAGGACCGGAAAGTTGCATTCTTGAGTTTAACTTATATTTTTTCCGATCCATATACAGTGCTTGTTGTAATGCAATCTTTATTTTGCATATGATCATAGCATATTTTTGAAAAATCTTTGAAGAAAATCAAATAACATGGTATATTATATTTAAAATACAATAAATCATAACCATTCATTTCTATATTAAACTGTTTTAACAAGAAAAGCATCTAATGACCGCACACATACAGCGTTTCTCAATCAATCTGATCCTTAAAGTAAACATAAAAAAGCATTACGGATTTCGATCAATCGGATTTTGATTGATTTCTACTTTGCTATATTCTTTTATCAGGAAATACCAAGTCAGCCAGTATCAAGTCGTATGGGTCTATGGCGAAAAATCCTTCAAAATATCCTCCAGAATCATAAAACAAGAAGACATTTATATTTTCCAAAAGCATTTGTCTGCTACATATTGTTTAGTCAAGGATTGGAATCATGATAAGGACAAGGAATGTTTGTTCAAAAGACATTTCACTTGTCTCTGATCATCCATCTGTGACTTTTGTACTTGAGAACAACCCAATACACTATAAATGAGCAAACAAACAAGAAAATTCAAGAAGTGAAGCAATTTCTTGTAACAGTTTTCATTAACAATCTTATATTTACTTCTTTTTTGAATATTTGCAAGGAAAGAAAAGCATGTGAGAATAAATCGATGTCGGGTGTCATTCACTACTTTGTATTTCACTGATTTATTGTTTAAAGAATTTTACACTTAATTGATTTTATTTGGAACTCGTTTCTAATTTTTTAGAATCTTTATTTGGAATTAAAATGCATTATGTTGGAAGAATTTACTTGTATGCCGGGATTGCCATTGGTGGTTTTCTTTTCTGTTTATTTTAATTTAATATGATATGTTTTGTACTTCTTTGTTTCCAAATATTGTGACATAATTTTCTGACTCTTCTTTTTATTTCAACACGACATCATAATTTACTCTACTTGAAGTATTAAAAATGCATCCAGTGAAACCTGCTTGGTCAAACGCATTCTTATATAGACAAGTGTTATAGTTCGATTACAGATTTCACTTTTATGTACTGTAGAACCGGAAAAAACGAACATAAGTGTTTGATCCGATAAGTGTATACAACTTCCATGTAATTAGACATCCTGGTTCCCTACGGGAATTTATATAAGAAAAATGTCCATAGGGTAAAAAGCGGTATGGCTGTTAAGGGAATCTAACAAAGTTATTCCAAATGAGATATTCCACCACGCCTAGTCAGCATATTCCATCATGCCTAGGATGCATCCCCTCTAAAACGCACATGTTGGCGCTTGCTTATTAAAAATAGATTTGCAGATACCTGTTACTACAAGATTGTTCGTTTTATTTGCAAGCCAGGAAGTGGTAACGTATACAATATAAAAAGGAAATAACTCTAACAAAAATGAAGTTTTACGTCTTACTACAATATGGGGGATGTAACTCGCACTATAAAAGTGTTTCTCAAAATGGCGGGATAAGTTTAAAAAATAAAACAGAATAGGAAATAACTCTTACTAAAGTAATTTGATGATTTACTAATACTAAAAATTATAAAATAACTCTTACGGAAGAATTACAAAATCATGGGAAGGAACTCTGTGTTAAACTTAAGGCGAGGTAGCTGCTAATATAAAAATTAAGGCATCGTGAATGTCGAGGAAAATGTATAAAAATTAAAATAATACGTATAAATCATATTATAGACTGCAACAATAACATCCACCTATAGGAAACATTAAGCAATTAAAAAAGTCTTAAAACATAAACAAAATTTAAAATATAAAATCAAAAAATTGCAACAAAAGAATATCAAATAAAAATAAATATAAATAGCTGAAAATGTAAAATAATTAAAACCAGTATCACATCAAACAAATTGGAAAAATAATAGAATATAAGTATAAAATCTAATTCTAAAAATAAATATCAAATCTGAAAGCGCAGTATTTGCGAATCAAAATAAAAAGCACAAACTTTAAACTAAAATGAAAAAGGGTTGAAAACAAATTGAACTTGAACAGCATAAAATTACCAACAGAAGAATTTAAATGCAAGAAATGGGCCGAAATAATTTTTGGGGAAAAAAATCTACAAGCAAGTATTTAGAACGAAATCAAAAGTATAAATGTTCTCTCTGTCCCGCAAAAAATCCAAATATTAACATTTCGAAAGCAAATATGCAAAGAAATTTCAGCAACAGGAGATGAATATTGCTTGGAGGTATGCTAACATTCTCTCCATTGTGGATGTTGCAAATACAAGCAACTTCACCTTACACTTATCACTTTGAGAAGAATGTAATGTCTTTGGAGCGCCTCCACAAAATTGTCTACAACAGATTTTTAAAATTTGTATCACTAGTTACCTTCATTTTGATAAGTTTTATCTCCCTTTTCTTTTAATGATTTGTGTTTTATACCAGCTATCTTGAATTATCTCTCTTTTTAGCAAGAGTTACCATCCCATTATTATTTATATGGAGAGTTATCAGCATTTTATTTGCTATTTTAGCAAGAATTATCATGCATTAATTTTTGGTAAGAGTTAAATCGTCTATTATTTTTGATGATCATTTTTATTCTAAGTTCTATGTCTTCTGTTTTGTTCTGTTATACGAGTTCTCTCTCCCATCAATTTCTGTGAGTATGTACAAACCTTCTTGGTTACGTTTGCTTTGGACGTGATGGAAGGTCTTAACTGGGCTTCACGGGATATCTCTTTTGACGTGACCGTGATTGTTTCCCATAACAGTCATACGGTTATCCAATATTCATCTTATGGTCATTTTTCACAATGAATTCCAGCAGGTCAGGAGAGTAGTATCGGTCATTTTTAACCTTAAATTCAAGCGCCCAGAGTGTAATTTCTTCAACATGGCCGGAGAGTGGAGTTTTCCCTCTCCCGTAGAATCTTTTCCAACTGATCCCCCATCTCCTCCCTTTCATATTGTGCCTTCTAACTTGTAATGCCGCTGATTTTAATTTCTGTCTTTAGTATGTCAACGACTCGCTTGATACCAATTTCTGCAATGATGTTAACTGTGAAGTCGTACCATACATTTTGTAGCAATTCATCTTGCTAACATTTCAAGAAAACGGGAATCGTATTGCAGTCTGTTCCATCAACTTTACCTGTTATGAGTTGAAAACCATCTCTCAGTCCCGAGTTTAGCAGATATGTCACATTAACCTTTGTGGCTTATTATACAACATTGTTGACTTTCTTCATCATAAATATACATCTTGATCTGACATGTGCCCGTCTATGTAGATTCAAAGTCTGTCGTGTCATTTATTCACCAACTTGTCCAAACTGCAGACTATGTTTTTTTTTTTCTTCCTTTGAATGATCATCTATGAAAGTTAAGAACATCGATTTAAATACTATTACTTCGGAAAATAAAAATGATTCTGTGTTTGACTTCTTTGTTTCACCTTGTTTAGACTTAAGCTGGAACAATGGACTGAGCAAATATCCAGTGTTTTTGCAATATATACTTGTTTTGTATTGTTTTCTTTTGTCCTGGTCATTTTAATCACAGCTATCATCGATGGGTCATCAAACCATACATGGTTAGGTCATCAATCCATACATGGTCCGGTCTTCAAACCACACATGGTTAGGTTATCCAACCATGCATGTTTGGTTCATAAAACCATATATGGTTCGTTTATCAATCCATATATAATTGGGTCATTAAACCACACATAGTTAGGTTATTAAATCATACATGGCTGGGTCATCAAACTATATATGGTTGGGTCATCAATCCATATAAAACTGGGTCATCAAACCACATACGGTTTGGTCATCAGACCATACATAGTTGGATCAAAAAGTCTTTGAAAGAATTGACAATAATTCCAAAGTAGTATTTTAGTTGAAAACGTTAATAAGGACTTTGTAATTTTAATGAATAATTTAAATTTATGATTCCTTCAAATTATATCTGAACAATACAGTAAATGACTCCACAGACGGAACATATACGAGGAATGAATAATATTATTTAACTCATTTTTATACATTAATTTCACTTGACCAAAGACACAATAGAATGACCCTGATGTGGGTTACACGTTCTCTTCCAGAACAGTCTGATTTTGTAAATAAGGCTAGAAATTGAACTAAAACATCAGTAAACTACTTATTTATAACTTATAAAAATTAAAAGTGAGGTACACATAACACTCTTTCCTCATGGGCAAAGGTCAAGCACACAATATAAATTAAACATACATAATACGTGGGATAATATTTTATGAATACATTATTTAACAATGCACACAATCTAGGTTGGAAGCCGCTCGCCTTTATTGTGTGAAAAGTCCTTTCTGCTCGTCTTTAACATTGTTATCTTTTCTATCATATGCAGATTTTTTTCAGCTGGAATACTTCTGTCATGAAAAACTGTACGGATAAATAGGAGAGATGTTTAAACTGGAATGGGCTAAAGTAATCGGTTTAACATATAACTTTTCATTTGTTTTTTTTTATTTCGCACATGTACACATAAATACGCTTCTTTAAGTTTAAGGAAGAGCTCAACCGTTTCATATTTAACTGAAGCGTTAACGTTTTAATTACAAACACTAACAATTGCAGCACAACATCTATCTGACTACGACAAATTCAAGAACAAGATACTGTCCATTATGGCCCTGTACCCTGTCAGAGCCAAGTTCAATCATTGGAATTAGCACGTGCTAGGTAAATGGTCGCCTAATAAGAATATTTGTTTGGTTTGGATTCTCTAATATAGATGTCACTAGCAGAATGTAAACTTTAGACTGTAAGTTAATTCCAGAATCTAGAAATTTGATTGGGTGAAATACATGTTAGACCCCCCCCCCCCATCAACCAATGAAGCTTATCAAGTCCTGAATTAACTTTAAAGTCATTCTAGAGAAACTGCGGTCTGGTTTCCTCAAAACTCAAAGATTACCCTTGACTAACATTTGACTTGTAAATATAACCTAATGCAGTGTACTTGGACTTGTCGTGAAAACGACATATAATACAGCTTATTTTCTTGCCAGAAACACAATACAAAAATATACAAGAAACATAATGACAGGTTTAGGTGGTGAATGTATGTATACTGCATGGATGGATGACTGGATGAAGGAATGCATGCATCCATATATGCACAATTCATTGCCTATTTTGATGAATGAACATATGGATGGATGCATCTAAATGTGTATCACTGAATGAATGAGTGACCTAGCAACCGACTGTGTTTCCTGGTTAACAGAGATCAGGCCATTTTACCAAGTTCAGTATAATATTTAGATCTTGAAGCACAGCAAAGTATCCAATTTAAAAACAAAAACTAAAAGAGAAAAGCTGCGTGAACGAGCGCATTTGGAAAGTGTAAAATCTAGTTTAAGCACAGTCATATAAATATGTATCTAGAATAAACAGAACATATATTGTTTAGGTGGCATTCATTACAGATTTGCTTGATACTAATAATGATACAAGGAATGCAAGTACACGCGGTATTTACTGCTAAATGATAAACTTACAATTTATCTTTATATAAATATATATGTGAAAAATATGAATAGAACCGAAACACGAAAGGAATATGGTACACACAATTCACAGTACATATTAAGTATAAGTATATGTTTGTAGGTATATGAAAGTGAGTTCTCTTGCTGAAGAAGCTAATAATTATTTTGCATTATTTTACTTGAAAGATATATTGATTCAAAGGATGTATTTTTCACTGACGGTATAGTCGTACAAATTTTGGCCCCATCATTTATTTGAATGTGCAATACCCTATCCAGATTGGAAGTAGAGTGTCATGAGATCAGTCATCCACTAACAAAAGGCACAATTAGGTGTGAACTTCAAAGAATCTTTTTTTTTGCTTTTTTGGTATCAGGGTGATGGTCCACAGCCCACCATCGTAGATACGGAATGACAGAACGAAAAGAAATTCGACGACTGTTGTAAGAATGAACGTGGTTTTAGCATTACTTGCAAGGATTCCTAACGAAGCAAAGTCGCAAATATGTTAGCTAACTGCACCTGTTCCATGGAATGTATCGCAGTGGAGATTCCAGCACTTTTATATCGGTTGCTCCCACGACCCATTTACATCGCTTTTAAAGGGCTTTCATGCCAATGTCGGTCATTGAAGTTGGAGTTATTAATCTGATGGTGATTTCAGGAGTGCAGGATTGGTGTAGTTTGACATGTGGGCTTTAATGCCGTTTTTTCCCTTCATTGTATACATGGCGGAAGGTTATTTGGTGGAGGAAAAACCGGTTTGAACCTGGTAAAAAAAAAACTTGAGTTGGAGTGTTGCTAGCGTTTGTTTTGTATCCAACATGGATTAACTAACGCTATCTATCAACTTTAAACCTGATTACCTCGGAGAAATCTTAAACAGGTCGATAGATCATTTAGAACACCTATAACAGAAACTAACATCTCTCTCTCTCTCTCTCGCTCTCACACACACACACTGCTTGCGGCAATACCAATATGCGAAACATACATACATATATGTTTCTAGTAATATAAATCACTTTGTCTTTGTATTTGTATGTTTAACGCCATTTTTCAACACATGGAAGGCAAATACATGACGGCTGGGATAGTTGGTAAATAAAAAATCAGCGAAGAACCACCGACCAACGAAAACCTACTGGCAAGCTTCCTCACATGCGTTGGCTGAGTCGACACTCGAACCCACGCTAACAGAGTTGAGATGTCAGTGATCTGTATCGACGATTAGACCACTCGGCCACTGGGTCCCTAGATCTAAATGAATATAAAACCTATAGTACTATGTACATTACATACTGCCCGCAGAGAACAACGTTACATACATACATACTTACATACATCCGTACGTACGTACGTACGTACATACATACATACGTACGTACGTACATACATACATACATTCATACATACATACATATGATGGTACTTAACAAGATCTGCCAGTCCGTCAAAGCATTAGTTAACTGAACTTTCCTCTTTATCTTTGTAATTTAATGTTTGAATGCGTGTCAATATTACGTATTATTGTGAATTTGTTAAATCTAATGCAACGCGTGTTTAAGAGGAAATAAAGTCAGTCAGTGATTGACTCGGTAGAACATCCCATGAATAAACACCTACCCACAGGAAGCTACTTTCTCATATACCAACGGTGACCTAACTGCGATTCGATCCCACGCGGACATAGGTGACATGCGTGGGTGATCTGTAAAGGCGAGCGACTGAGCCCACTCGGCCACCTGGGCACCATCATTGTTGCCTTTGCAGTAGTTAGTAGTTTGTGATGGAGGTTGTATAGTTGTGGTTCGTGTCGAATTTCTAATTAAAGTTACAACACTGAGTTAAATGTCTTAGAATATGATATTAATATCACATTTAGAAAAATAAAATCTGTGTGTACGTGTAATTGAGTGCGTGGGGGTGTACATGTGTGTTTGTTTAACGTAGAAAAAGAAAAATATTAGAAAGATGTATTAGTTACGTAGATTATAGCAACCGATCCCAGTTTAACAAATTCTACTTATCTGTATAGCTTTCGTGACTTAATCGGTCACGACGGAAAACAACGTACCTGTTAGATATGCTAACAAAGTCATAGACGGGTAGAAGTTATTTTAGCACAGTAAGGTTGAGTAGCATTTCATCATCGGTGGCCTCTGATGACGAATATTGTAAATTATTTTATTCATAGCATTTTATTCCAAAATGTTTGTATTGAAAAAGAGGTTATGGGTTTGTATTACACCCCTCACGTGTATATTTCTGTCGATACCAGTTTCCCCTCGTAAATCGACGAGTGGAAATTCGATTAACTTGTTAGTTAACTTCATCTTGTAGTTCAATTGAAGTCCATGAAGTTTTCTTTAATGTTCCATGACATTTTCTAATATTGTTTGACAAATATTCAGTTGCAGTGGAAAGACGCATATTGCAATGAATAATCCACTTGGTAACCTTTTTCAAGAGTGTGTTTAAATTTTGGTTCTCTCGCCCAAAGTCCAAGACACGCTATAAACGGTTAACTATAATGACATTTTCGTTATTATTATTATTAAATTGTGCATAAGATAATGCAGTTTCGGATGTTCCTGATCCACATCTTTCCATTAAATGAAGTAATCTTTTGCAAGTCATTATCCACAAATGTTATCTGAGAATCCGCTGATGTGAGTGGAATAATGGCATGCAAAATAGGGTGTTAACAAACAAGCATATGCTTCACTCATCATGCCACCTCCAACACAAACAACTTTATATTTTAAGTGTGATGAATAGATCACAAAGCCAAACCGACGCCGGCTTCATAACATAGCTGTCAAAGTCACATATTCACGGCCGCGAAGTCACGACATAAATATTGTTTTCTCCTTAAGATTTTCAGTTTTAAGGAATGTTTGTTCAGTGGGAAATGTAGGAAAATTTGTAATATCCTATGATGTATATTCATAATATGTATTTCATTTTGGTTCATGATTTTAGATTGTATGGGGTCATTTTGTAGAAAACATATTACATAGATATTTTTTGTCTATGATTGTAGATTATATTTTAAGATAATTATCACTTGTAAGTAAACCATTTTACTCGGATCTGTTTTCAGGATATTATTTTTCCCCTTGGAAAACCCTGGTGTACCT
Organism: Megalonaias nervosa; assembly: GCA_016617855.1. Classification (NCBI taxonomy): domain Eukaryota; kingdom Metazoa; phylum Mollusca; class Bivalvia; order Unionida; family Unionidae; genus Megalonaias; species Megalonaias nervosa. The sequence goes on along the minus strand of JAECUM010027877.1, from coordinate 1,600 downwards.
GATGTTTGTCATGTTCTTTACTAGAGGTTATGAAAAGACTTCACCTTGTTTCCAGCATAGAATGTTAACTTTTGAACCTCATTCTGATCCTCTTATTGTATCTTAGGGTTTTATATTAAGGTTGCTTTCATCAGAATTATTTATTCCTATTTTAAAATCTGTCTAACGGAATCAGTGCTTTACTTTTGTTCACTTATAATTTGAGAGGATTTATTTATTTACAATATTCACTGGAATTACAAAGTTATTATTGACTTTAGGTCTAAATCACATTTTGTTTTGGGAATTATTGTTAATTCATTCGAGGACATTCTGGATTATATCGTTGATACATCAGCACAAAGAAGCCTCACACCTGTAAATTAAATTTTGGAATTCATTCGGAAAACTACTGGAATTCTTTCGGAACACTATACTTTTGGGATTTAATTCACAGCGGTAAAAACGAAGGAAATATATGAAGCGGACAGCATGAAAATCCTCAGTGGTTATCATTCTCCTTTTATTTGAAATATTTGCATGCACTGTTTTACGCATTTAGGAAGTACGCGCAACCTCTGAGTTGTTTTCATGACTGCTGGACCACCGCTGATACAGACGCAAAGCCAAACGCGTTCGTATAATAACCTTTAACTGTTCGAAAAGCGACCGGACAATCCAAATGATGAATTTATTGTCACGGATGTGTAGGAACATGAGACGGGAGTAAGAAGTATAACATTGCATGTTGTGTAAAAGGATAGCAAGTGAAATTTAATGATGATCATCATCGTCATCATCATCATCAATCCTTTATCCCAAGAGGTTGTTGGGGCACCACAGTTGACTTTACAACCAAGTCTCTCCATCTTTCTCTGTTCTCTATTGCCCTTTGTGAATCTCCAAATCCCATGACTGTCCACTCCATAATGTTGTCTTCCCACCTCTTTTTCTGTCTGCCTCTTCTTCTGCACCATCGCACTGTTCCTTGCAAGATTGGTTGTGCCAGTCTAGATGATCTTGAGACATTTAATTTAATTTAATGATACCGATCCATGATGACTTTTTAGAAATCAAAATACTACCCAGAGAAGGCATATCAAACTGCGAGAAACGCCGTTCTCCGAATATTAGGGAACACCTGGAATAATACATGCAGTCACAGAATAACGAGGTGACATTTCTGATTACTACACTACGATTTGCAATTGAGGTGGTACATGGGCAATGGCCTAAATGAGACGCATTTAAACTGGGTATATGAACCAGCAAATTGGAACTGGAGAGCAATTGAAGACGTTCAAGTTTTACCGTTGTATGTAAGTATCTATAAAAATAACTCGATTGCAGTTATATTCTTCTGGAGGTAAATATTCATTCTTGTGGGCAATCTTGCGTTATCACTGGTAGTGTCTTTTCCTATAACAGTCTCTCTTGGTGGAAATCTCACGTTATCACTGTGAGTGCCTCTTTTTATAACAGTCAGTCTTGGAGAAAATCTGGCGTTATCTCTGGGAATGTCTCTTTCTATAACAGTCAATCTTTGGAGAAATCTGGTGTTATCATTTGGAGTGTCTCTTTCTATAACAGTCAGTCGTGTGTGAAATCTGGCGTTAACACT
>JAECUM010027875.1:0-15662 GCA_016617855.1 Megalonaias nervosa | reverse complement strand
GCGGCTTTTTTTTTTTTTTTTTTTTTTTTTTTTTGTTTTACTATATGATCATTAATAATATTTTTCAGTTGGGTCTGTAGCAAACACACATGTTCGTATTTCTAATGTTGCGCTGCAACAAAGTCAATCGATTAATTCATTATATAATTTAGCTAGGTGGTAGTTTAGCGACTAATTCAAGACACCAATAATACAACACGCCGAGGTCTTTTTTTCAGGTACCACCACAAATGTTCCCTCGTCGGTTTGATCCAATATCAATTAAATAGATCCAGACGAAGTCAGGACTGGATAACGTCGTGAAATTATGGTAGATATTGTAAATGCTGTAGTGCCGAGTACTGAAAATCCGTATATGCCGGTAACCTTAGTGCGATGTTGATAGATTTATTGAGTGGTGTCCATAATGCTGATCCAGACACTACTGTATATACTACATCATCGGTAATCTTTTTGATGTCAGAGAGCTTAATGTCGACGACTGCTGTACTTCCAAAAAATTCATTAATGGTTATATTTGTGTTTCTACGAAAATTTACAAACGCGGCTACATAAGTAGCATATTCAGATCTAAATGTGGTCAGTCCATCATTGATTGTCATCAGCGATGTCATCATCGGGATGTTGCTAATGTCGACGTTTTTCTTCGCTGCAGCGGCATCGTTTGATTTTGGTTCTCCGAGACCAGTACTTTTATTATTAGTGATATTGAGAGAACCAGTCATTGTATCATCGGCGGATAGTAAACGATCATTGATCTCAGTTCTGATCATGTTGTTGTTGCTGTCTACGTATCATTTTGTTGCCATATCATGTCTGATTTTGGTTCTCTCACACTGATAACCGTATCTCTGTTCATGTTGAGATCGCCATACACAATATCTCCAATTCTTCTGATGCGTCCAGCAATCTCTCCCATTATTGTTAAGACTGATTCCTCCGAGTTTTTAATTTTACAGTTTTAGTAAATACCGCTAAGTTATTTCGGTCGCATCTGTATTTAGCAGCATAATATCTGTCAACAGGATATTGCTCGTCCTTAACCGTCCTTGTTGATCCTGAAAAACAACAACCTCATTTTGGTCCACATCTATGAGACGCAAAAGATTAGCGAGCTCGTCCTTGACCTGGTCAAGGGTTGCATATTTGGATAATTCACCTTGAGGTCTAAGACTCCGAGATCTTCCGTAAATATCTACCATTGCATATTCACTAATGCCTGTTTTAAACGACGGTGGACTGCTATACCGTCTGGTGGTACACTCATGCACGACTTTATGAGGCGGTGTCGTTGACGATGACACAGCGTCGAGTACAGCGAGTACTTCAAGGCCACATATTCGCGGATCAGTTATTGTCTGTGTTGCTAATGTTGAATACCAGATTGGCGTACTATGTACGCTGCCGACATATATTAAGAATTCATTCGATGGTGCCAACCCATACGAATCGAAATAAACAACACCACGTGGATCAATCGCGTGTACAACCCAGTGAGTACCCCTTCCACCGTTAGTGGAAGGACCAGAACTTCCATCGTGATTAATGATACTAGTTTCAATACGGTTTGGTTGTTTTGGCAATTGATCACGCATAAAAACACCTCTGAAGTTTTTTATGTTTAATCACTTAGCAGCATCAAGTAAATCAAAATTTGACATGGGAAGTATCAACGAAGTATCCCGGGCAGTTTTAGACCTTTCCCCGTGGATTGACCGTATTATGAATGAGGGGTTCCTGGCAGTCTTAGACCCAATCCTTGAACGGATCAACCTTTCTTGGAAGTATTTAGTCCCTGACGTGTTGCTTTCTTTAATGCCATCCTAGAGGCAGTTCTAACTACAGCTGCTTTTGTAACAGCTGGGGCTGCAGCGGCTATCAACGCTGGTATAGCTGCAAGAAGTGGAAATATACCACCCATCTTGACTGAGTATTTAATGGCAACCGCAGAGAGATTAAGTCTAACTCCGGTTTTCGATCGTTTGGAGTCATTGAAGTGCCCAAGTTGACGTTCTGTCACTGATAGTTTATTTAGACCACATGCGATCTGTTCTGATTTCAGCAATATTTTTATTCCACAGTTCCATTTTGATACTGATCGTAGCTTTTTAATCTGACCAGAAGTTATACTGACATTAAAATGATGATATGACATTATAATATCACAGACGATTTATTTACATGTTTTCCACTGGGGCAACAATAACTCTCATTCGTCCACCAACACCTTCAAGCAACATTGTTTTGTCTGAGAGTATAACAGCGATTGCTCTGTAATTAGCAATAGTTCCTCTTGCCACACGAGCTTGAAAGTGTATATCAACGACAGATTGAATAAATCCAGGTGTTCTAGCGAAAAGTAATAGATCGGATACAGCGTTGTAAAATCTAGTTGTGATATTTGTAGACCAGAATCAATATTTTGATCACGTCCCATGAATGTCATCAAACGATGATATGCACGTGCTACATGATTGTTATCAAAACTCAATTATATATCATCGGATGGTTCTTGATGTCCATTTATTCTCAGTGAAACTTCAGTAATACCAAGTTTGTCAAATATCATTATACTGCGTGTTTGTGAGTTTACTCTTGCAGCATCTTGCAAAGCAACAAATATATGCCGCGGTACAGTGACACCTTGCTGTGATGCTATCTGCCATGTGAATAAACCATTAACGTTGCTTTGAACACTATCTGTGGTCATCGTCAACCATGATAAGGTTGACTTACCACCCGAATCCATAACAGAGAGCAGCCGTTGTTTTTCAGGGAGTGATGGTATCATTGTTGATATCCACAACGAAAGTTTTGTCAGTATTACTTTAGCTGCATCACCAACACGGCGCCAGATTGTATCTTCGTCGGTAGCCTTTCTTACAAGTAGAACTGTATGCTCTGCTCCGAAAATGACCTTTCTGACATTTCTGCAAAATCCAAAGACATGTGACAGTGGATTGCACATGAAAATCTTCTACTTCCATCTTTCAGCATTGATCGACGCGCTGCGAATCCTAAGTTAAATTCTGTATTAGTACCATGAACCACCGGCAACACATCAGCGTCAGCGTTTTCAGCATTGTTTCTTGGTCGTCTAATATTATACTGTCTGTTGTCAGTGTGGTCAGAAGTATCCTTTACAAACATCATTGACGGACCAGCTAATCTTGAATAATCATCGCTGTATCTTGCTAGACCCAATATCGTCGTGGCAACGTCAACGTCTTTCTGAATTGATTCAATATTTCTTCCATCGATGATATACGTGGCACTGTCGAACAACGCCATAATGCCATTAGTAACAAAACCAACTCTAACATCAGCTCCATATTCAGTATCATCTGTTTTCAGAATTTCACCTTCTACTTCAATAAATGCTTCGGCGGGTAAGAAATATCTGCTTGTATCCTGAACTTGCAGCTCGATTCGCCAACCTGATTTGGCTCTTGTGCATCATAAGCATAATACTGATAATCACGTACCGATTCATCTTTGAGAACTGGTGAGTCCATGTCGAATGCGCATCCGATACACGTTTAAACATTTTATTATACTTGTTATCGTCTAACACGAAGACCACTTCCTGCTATTGGACTAGCAGTTATACTTTTTTCTTTTTTCTGACAGGGATACACCAGCCAACTTTGCTAGTTTTTGATTTGCTACTTGATTTATTATTTTACTAACATTTGCAGGAATAACTTCGGTGCTTGACAGTTTTACTGGCTGAGGTTTCACTGGTTGAGGTTTTCGTCGTATTAATGGTGCTAGTCTATCCTTGATTGCTGAGAATGCTTTACTAGCAACATCACCAACAGCACCAATACCTTTATCACGAGAAACGTCAATTGCTTTCATTCCCAGTTGCTTTGCAATCGGTATTGCTTTTGGGGCTATCCTTCTAAAAATAGACTCTGAACAACATCACCGAGTCCATCTCCGTAGATCGCTTGATATGTTGGTGATCGCGAATTTATCACCCTGACCATTACAGGTCCACGTTGAGCATTATGTATGATCATCTTATTTTCTTGTCACTGATTTAATTGCATCAATCATCAACGATTTCATCAATGAGAAAACGATAACCATTAATGTCCATAATACCTCCTGTAAATAATCTCTGAAAAATAGCGGCTCCTTCATTGAAGATTTCTGGGGAATTATTACCGGGTCGTTTACCGCCAATCAAAATTTCTAGTCGTTCAACATCAGCAAGGACGTTGCTGGGACATGGAGTAATAAGACCACTCCCCCTGGCACCTGTACCAGGAGAGGTGATACCACTTCCAGTGGCGCCGGGGGTAGAACTTGCATCCGGGCATTCTTCATCACTTGTTATTTTGACTGGTTGCTGTGATTGTTTTTTTTTTTTTGTTTTTTTTTTTTGTCATCGTTGTTGTTGTTGTTGTCGTTGTTGTAACAATGAAAAATAGTTACCTATCTCATCGACAAATGGTATATATCTTGGATCATCATTACTGGCCTGATCAATTCCGTAGTGTATGCGACATATCCATTTGTACCAGGTAACACGATCTACACGATAATCAGCTTACTCGAGTTCCAAATATTTTTGGAGTATTAAAATTTATCGCGGCAAACAGAAGTAATTCTTTCACGCTGTTAAGTTTTTGATGTGGATAATAATTTCTTCGGTAAAATTATCAACCGGTGCAGTTTTGACTATTTCTTGTTCTAGTTCTGATTCAGGTACTGGTATACGATCCTTTATATCACCTATTTCAGCATGAGCTTGGCCAATGCCTTCAAGTATTTCTTGCATTGGTTGAGCAGAAGCTATTTCAGCTGGAAGTTCTCGTAGAATTCTTTTGGTTTTTTTTTAAATTTTATCTGCTATTTTTCCAGTTGTTTTAGCGGTTTGCTTTAACGTGGGAAAAAGATCTTTGGTAGCCTTTGTAACAGGTTCAACTAACTGTTCTGCACCCTCTGTAAATTCCACCTTAGACTCCTGACAGTCTTGTAGTTGCTGCTTGATAGAATCACGGACTGGAAGATATTTTTTAACTGCCACTAGTCGCTGTCGAGCTAGTGTAGCTGTATGAGATTCCATGGTTAGTGTTATTATTGATATAATAATGATTTTATTACGCAAATACCTAAAGTGATCAGAGATAACTGCAATCTTCTGGTTGTATTTAGCGGAGTTAATATTCACATACTCGCTAAGGCCGCAGGTGTTGTCGTCGCTTGAATGACTGCACTTGACCTGGATGACACGGTGACGCATTCTGCGTGGGAAAATATGCCATGTATACGGGTAAATGATCGCTCGCGATACAAAGTAAACAAACCCAATCTCGGTCGGCTAGAGACAGATCGATTTAGCGTTATTAACCTTGTTATCCTATCTTGTCTGAAAAATTTTTGTCGGAATCACTATCCGCTCATTTTTCGTAGGAAGCCTTATTTTCGCGAAATAACCCTTCTAAACTTTGTAGGATTTACCCAACCCCCCATGCATTAGCGTTATTGACGCTTGTATTTTTTCACCCTCAGTAGGAAGCTTTATTTTCGAAAATAAATTGCTCCAAAACTTGTAGGATTCGCCCCACCTACCCCAGCTGCTGCTGTTCTGGAGAGAAAACATCATCTTCGCCAGGTTTATGTTTTATGTTTTCTAATACAGATTCATATTTCATCTTTTATTATGTCCGGGATAGATTCTCTCAAACTGATCATTTCCATAGTATTGTCAAATTCTTCATACAGTATGGCATTTCCTGCATTTGCCAGAGATACAGCAAACTAAAGTCATACAAGACGTTGGTCTGATTTTATAGGATGGAAATGTAGTCCATCGCTGCTTTTGTCTGGAGTGAAATGAAAGCCCTACAAAGCATATCATCCTGCATTATCGTCGTATGAAATGCCATCGATGCTCATGGCGTAAATAGTGTCTAGTAAGATCTGAAGCAACTCTTCTGGGTAAAGTTAGGCTCAAAAGATCTGCTACGCACCGTCTGGCCATCTCGAAAATTACTTCTGTCTTGGATACTTGAAAAAAGTGTTGCTACTTGAGGAGTGTTTGATCAATAGCTCCTCTGAGGGCCGCGTTGCTACCAATACCGATGAGACAACACTTGGTATCTGTCCTAGGAAACATTTTCTTCCCTCTTGGATCGGACATTGGAAAACGTTTTGACTTTATAGAGGATACTTTGCTATCGTTCTCATCAGAGTTTGACTGATGTCGTCTTCCACATTAGATAATATTTCCACACGTCGCTTGCAAAGTCTGGCTACTTCGATGCTCGTTTTGAATTCGTCAGCATTAGCCATCAAATGGAATACATTACTACATCTATGCAGTCTCGTGTACATCCACTCAATTGAAAGTATTTTTCCTGAAATCACATATTTAATGCAAACCATCCATCAGTTCTAATCTACGTCCTTGCTTGAAAGTTAGGAGTAGTTTATTATGCAAGCTCAAATTCGCTTCGCTGAACAACGAATGCATTCAATGTTTGACTGGATATATTCTGTCATCGACTCCTGTGCTGGTGATGTCGTTTTGAGAAATCTGATGTTTGGTACAAGTAACTGTTATTCAGATTATTGCAAAATTTGCAAATTTTGGTTTGTCCATTCAGTACAATTTCGATGGGTGATGAGGTAGCACAAATGACACAGGATGCAATTCTACACATTAGGATTATTGCAACGTCATCATCATTATTGACGTCGTAAACAGATCAAGTTCTGACTTGGAACATTCGCAAGAATCTCGGTGTATCATTTTCTGACAGTAATACAAACACCGAATTTTCTAAAAGCTGCTCTTCCTCTCTTATTCTTTTCCGGAATGTGTTTGCAAAATATAAAGTATTTTCGATGTCTCATTCTGCGTCGGGGTAGTGGAGAAAGTTATGCCTTGGCTAAACGTGTGAAGTAAATTTATAGGATTCTATGGCTCTCTAAGGGGTCCTTTCCAGTTTTAATCAACGCATTTTCCTGCTTTCATGAAGGCTTGTTAGGAATTTTCTGGTCGAGAAATACCTTTTAAATACATGCCTTTATTTGCCTCAAAGCTGCATTTTTCTATGCCTGCAGTCATCTTTGCTTTCAAGATGGGAGCTACTGTATGAGAAGCTGATTTTATCATATCTCCTAAACCATATCATCATTACCGAAAGACTCCTTGCTACACGGGATACATCTGTTACAATTCACTGGAGAATAGTTTTCGAAATTGTAGTTTTACGTTGGAATTTTCCTTTCGAGAACAGAAAGCATAGTGTCCGAGATCTACTTTTATACTAATATTGACATTTTAAAAATACGACTTACTGACTGTAAGAACACGAGAATGTAAAATTCTCGGTGAGCGTGATATATGTTTCCTCCTTTATAGTAAGCAACTATAGTGGAATCCAATTTGTGAGTTTCAGGAACGGAGAGGCTGTGTATCCACTACGTTCTACTTGACAATTAAACAATCATCAAATTGAGTCCATAGTTAGATTCGATAGGGTAGTGAAGATAGTTTAAGAATATATCGTTGTGGTAAATGTTTTACAATAGGAATGAGACCAGTGAATCTACGCAGAAAACTCTACAACTATTCCTTCTGGTTCTTTCTGACATCACCATGCACCGGTAACGAAGGAAAATCAGTTAATGGTGGTACTACTGCAGGGAAAAAATTCTGGCGGAGTCAAAAGGAAATCGCATACACTCAAAGTGAAACCATCCTCCTCTGGAAGAATACTTGCAGAGCAGCAGTAATAGTCGAACTATCATTCTCGGTATACGAGTAGACAATGTATCCGCGGCGAGAGCAGACCAATACATCTCTTCTTGTTGTTTGCCATATATATTGTACTCAAACTCTTCTGCAATCGTAAACCGATTTGTGTGATTTAATCCAACTTTTTTTAGATCCTACTCGCGTCTTGTGTGTTTGTATGTTTATGTATTTGCACGTATAGACATCTAAGCACTGCTCACAAAACAACGCGTGCTGACAGTATAGTGAGGGGATTTGGATAGTAAACAAAAGTGTCCTGGACAGTAATCAAAAAGTGTGTCTTGGATAATAATCAAACATTAGGTGCTGGATAGTACATCGGAAAAGTATGTGTTGGACAGCAGTCAAATAGTGTTCCTCGATGGAAATGAAAATACTGGTGTCTTGTATAACAATCAAAATGTGTGTGTTGGTTAGAAATCAAAGAGTGCATGTGGTTTAAATAGATTAAACTACATTTGTGTTTTGTTTCCTTTGGGTAGAAAGAACGAGTAAGATACGGCCCAGGAATATGTCGAGGCCATATCAAACGGGCAAATGGGTTCTTTCCCCTTACTAGGAACAAAGCACTGACGTTATTTTGTAATTATTATTATTGTATTTATTACATAGACCCTTTTATTCACACATTTGATTCATTATTAAAATATATGATTATAAAAAAATGAATCAGGCATTTGGAGTTTTATGAACGATATTGTACAACCCACTGAAAAATTCACTTGTAACGTAAGAGGGGATTGGCCTAGATATATACAGTGTATTTGCGTCATTGATCTATCTGCATTGTAGATATGGCAATTTACTCCTTATGGAACTTACGTTTTGGACCAGTTAGTTGTCCTTTCTCTTGCACCATACTTACTGTATAGACAGTCTACTTCTACAACATTTCACGGCAAATTTCAAAGACATACGTTAATTAAATTCATTATATTTTATACAGGAAGCATATTAATTCACAATACTTTCAAAGTCCCATTTTTGTGATTTAATTTGATACAAAACATTATTGATAAATTGAACTTTAAAGCGATAATTTCAGCATATATGTTTTTAAGAAATCGTAGGTTCGGTCTCTTTTTAACATGCCGACTAGATTTGTAATATTCATTTGGATATTTTAAACCAGAAAATTCTAAACAACATTTTTCTGTTTCAATTTTGTTTTCCACTTGAACAGTGACAAGAATTTAATATGTAAACAAACATACACGTCCCAACAGGTACCTCAGTGATAAAAATGTCTCAACAATACTGTATTAACGTCATAGTTAATATGGCTGCTGCTCTCTGTGATATGGAAATATAATGTTCATTTCATTTTGAGTGCAGTAAAGAGGATGTAATTGCACTAGGAATGTAGTCGAAATTACATTACAATTCCGAAATTTGTAATCAAGTTTTAGAACACATGACATGGCTCATGTAATTCGGATTTACAGAACTAAGAACGTACATTTTGAGGAAACAACGTGTGTAAAACTGCAAGTATATTTTTGCCATTCTTATTATCAGCTAAAGAAGAGAGTTTATACCTTGTCACTTGCACGTTATTTTTAGGGACCAAGCAATTTTATGACCTGTCTGGCGTCTATCGCTAGCCTAAATCCGAAACATTGTATCAAAAAGGTTAACGCGGAATGTGGCAAAGCAGCTGGTATGTGGCAGTCCACGAAACATCTGCTTTAATTCATTCAGAAACAAACTTAATCAACCAAAACGTCAAGCGTCTACTAAGTGAGTGTACATGATTTTTTTACAAAGTAGTTCCTAATACACTATTGGGCACACGTCTCGTACACATGAGTACAATATCGTACAACACTGACCGATTCTGACAATGTAAAGTTAGCGAAGAAAAAATGAGCATATAATACAATTTTTTTTTTTTTTTTAATGTGCATCATACATAATAAAAATATTAATAAAACTTTATCTCTATTTATTCATAAATATATTTGTATTAAGTGGTCTAATGGTAGAGCGTCCGCCTCGGATGCGGGAGGTCGCGGGTTCGAACCTCGGCCGAGTCATACCAAAGACTTTTTAAATGGTACTAACAGCTGCCTCGCTTTGCGCTCAGCATTAAGAGATTTGTGTTAGGGCTGGTCTGCCTGTTGTCAGGATAATGTGACTAGGTGGGACATCATGCTACATGTCTGGGGCATGATGCCCCAGTACTAAACATCACTATAAACTGTCGCACTGAAGACATCGTAGCGATATGACTGAAATTTTTTTAAATCTACGTTAAAAATCTAACACACACACACACACACACACACACACACAGTAAGGAATTTCATTATGGAACTAATGTAAGAATTCATGTATCACCTCTTCATATTTAACGTTATGAAACTCTACTATAAATATTACTAGACATTAGGAAGTTCATAACAAAGTTATTCAATGTTTAAAGTATGAAGGATTAAAAACTTATAGTGATAATTATTTTACTAGGTCTTACATATTAACTATATAGTAAACTTGCTCTAGCAAACTTTCTGGCTGTTTCTCCCTCAATTATTTCCTTACCTTGTATATGGGAGGTGTGGGGTGGCGCTGGCCTCAACTTGCTTTTTGCATCCACCCTGTGTTAGGCACAGCCATATATCACAGGAGTCTTTTCGACTTTTCTCACGCGTCTTTTATTGCTTCAGAATTGCAATAAAACTGAAAAACTACACATATCCATTCAAAAGACAATAACGTACCAACGCAGAACTCTCGAACGACCATCACATGAATCCAATCCGGCGAATTAACCTTTATTTTCACCATTACTATCACAAACCCTTTCTATGGTCTTAATATACCTCCCCGTTTGTTTACAACCCTCAATCGATTTAAAAAAAACAACAACGGCAATCTTTAATGTGATAAAAAGTGCACAGAACTTAGTCGATTCATTCATTGATTGATTATTCTAACCTGAATGTGACTTGAATGGCCCCAACAATGGCATTCTCAGCGTCTTTCATGCTTAACGGACTTAACATACTAACACGGCGCCATGTTGCGTACACTATGGGCAAGTTGATTTCCTCAGACAACATTGTGACATAGTTCATCGTATTCGGTAACTGCCAGATAATTCCGTAAATTATCATAATGTTGACAGTTATGAGTTATATTCTTTGGACACATCTACATCGAAATTACACTGCTTGTTCAATCCACGTGAGTAGTATAGTGGGTTACCGTAGCGACAATGGGAATTAGCATTACAGACCCCCCCTGGGCCAGTATAGCCCCAAGAAGTAGGTCAACACCCTGGGCCTGTATAGCGACAATGGAAAATGGAGTAGAGGGACTAGAACACCCTGGGCCTGTATAGCGACAATGGAAAATGGAGTAGAGGGCCTAGAACACCCTGGGCCTGTATAGCGACAATGGAAATTTTGTAGAGCGGTGACTAGGAGACTGTGGGTGTGTAGAGCGATAAGCGACAGGTGGCATGACGTCACACTGGTAACAATGTAGCAAAAAGAGAAGTACTGTGACGTCAGGCTACCTGAGAGAGGGTTATAGACAAACACGAATCAAGAGCGTTCGTGTTTTTTAGTAGAGGAAGGGTTTTATATATATATTCGTTTAGGGTGGAGATAAAATGAAAATTAAGATCTTTTCGAGGTATTGGAAGTGGCCCTGAAAAGGGCCGTTGTTTGTTATGTGATGTTAACACCATTCTGTTAACATACAGGACATCGCATAGGTCTTCTTATCTTCCTCAAATTTCTCAAAGTTTGTCTTAAACTGTGTCTCACTTCTGGTCCGTAGATGAGAGTCCGCTTAAGACAGCCTTGTCTTTCCACATAACATCTTCTTTTCCAAAGAGTGGCACCGGTGATCCGGATGACAGTCCATTTTGTTTTCACATACATGGGTAAGTCTGTACGGAACAGCATTGAGGATACCAAAGTAGAGGATTCTACGTCGATCAACATCTTCTCTGTGACGAGAACAGGTGAAGGGAATGAAGTGAACCGCGTTGATTTATAGTGGAAGACCGGATCGAAACGGATTGAAAGGGTTCACCAATCCCAACACGCGTTACAAAATTCAGTCACTTCGCGGAGTCTGTCTTCCAATCCGAAGAGAGCTACCTGTGACGTCACATTTCCTATATAGGCACACTAGCGTCTGTGCGCAGTGAATCGATGCGGTAGTGTTTTGTGAAACATGACGGAACCTAAGAAGACAATGAATTGGGGTGCACCGGCTGTGGAGACGAGAAGTAATGGTACAGCAGCAGCTACCAAAGTGAACACAGTGCTACTTCCTGAAGAGGTTGATTTCAACTGGGATTTAGTAGATTTTTTATCTTCTTCCCAAGAATTTGTTCCGGTACCAGTACCTTCGCCACTTTCTCCTTCATTACCACGTGTCGACGATTTTAAACAAAGACAGAGAGAAGAATTGGAGAAATTTTTACAGCAGCAGAAAGAAGCAGAGCAAGTATTTCTTCTTGAACAGAAACAGCGAGAAGAAGAAGAAGAGGCAAGAAGGAAACAACAGGAAGAAGAAGAAGCAGTAGAGAAGAAACAAAGTCTAGGAGAGAAGGAGAACAGCGAAAGTCAAACGGTCACGGTACTCTTGGACATTTTGGCCGAGTTAAGAAGTCTGAAACAAATGTATCAGACTTCTTTATTACGACCCAAGAGAAAAAGACCTTCCTGAGCCAAACAACCTAACCCTGTGACTACACCAGAGATACCACCCCTAGTGATATCTACTAGATCATTGACAGGAGCAAGTCCACAAGTAGGCCTTGGCCGTGGCAAAGGCTGAAGACAGTTAAAGCGAATTGATTCTCGTTCCTGAGTTTGTTCTAAGGAAAAAACAAACACTCAACAGTCCTTTTCAGGGCTACCCAATACTCTCGAAAAGAGGGACTATTCATTTTGCCAAAATCAATTAAAACTCAAATTCCCTTCTTTAACCCTATGATGTACGTATTGTGAGTGTATGAGTGTAGGTCCTTATTATTTCTAAATAATGAAAACCAAGAGACACTTACGTTTTTTCAGTTTGGCCTATTCTGTTACAAATTTTTACAATTCAATATCACAACATAACACAACACAACACTTTTAAAAAAGTTCATAGATTTCTTCTGTCTCTTTTTTCTTTCACTCTCTCTGTTTTTTCAATTTCTTCACTTTTACACTTTTTTCCTCTTCTTCCTCTTCTTCTTCCTCACATTTTTCTCGTCTTCTTTTCTTTTCTGTCTTCTCTTTCTGAACGTGTCGGGGTTCTTCTTTTGTCGAGGCTACCTCTGTTTCTTCTTCCTCCTTCTCCTGCTCCTGTTGTTTCTTAGGGCACTCTGAAGACCAATGTCCTTTCTCTTGACAATGATAACAGGTATCTTGACTTTTGTTTCTTTTGACACTGGCCTTGCTTCTTTGACGGTCTGGACATTCTGTAGCCCAATGCCCTTTCTTTTGACAGATATAGCAAGTATCTTGACTTTTATCTCGAAAGGAAGGAGAGTAGTCCGTCGGCTTGTCTGAAGAAAACTTTCTTATCACACCTCGCAATGCTCTAATCAGAAGTTTGATCTGTGTGGGTTCTTCCATTGTGCTGGTCGGCTTGAGAGCGAAATGAATACTGAGAGGGGAGTCACTAGCCCTTTATATATGCCCTGGTCTGACACAGATATATAGGGTTCATGGTGTTTCACAGGTAGTCATTTGACTTTTTTGCCGTCAAGATGAAACGATCGCATCATTTCGAAAAGAAAGAAGAAGAAGAAAGCAAGAGGCAGAAACGTGATTTATCGCCTCGCACAGTAGCTGAAGTCTTGGCACAAATTCATGCCAGCGATTTTGAAGATGAGATGAGTGAACCAGAATCGAAGCCTAAAGAGTCTACACCAAATCAAAGTCCATTACCATCCGTAAACCCTGAAAAGTACTACCACATTCGGGAGACGGACAAACGCTCTTCCAGAAAATTTAGAACCACGGCCTACACGTACGCAGTGAAATTTAAAGATTTCAAGTCTGACGTACCCCTGGAGAAAGCAGAAGGGTTCATCACCGATGTGTGGGATTCTTTGTTAACCACACTAAAACGGCAATGTCGAGCCAAAGAAGACGATCGCTTGAGACTTTCTATTCATCACGACAATTTGAAGTCTCCCGTTTGGATCGAGTTTAGCAGTCCATCAGAATTGTCACCTTCCAAAATCATGGACAAGATTCAACACGTACAACAATCCAACGACAAATTTCACATCACGGACGGAAAAGCGACACTGTACATGACCCACGTGTCTCTTCCCCAAGGGACAGGTACAAAAAAGTTGATGTTGGTAGACAACTTGCGTAACCTCAAGCGTAGTCTCGTCCAAATTAACAATCCAAAAGACAAGATGTGCTTAGCCCGTGCCATCGTGGTGGGACAAACGTATGCTGACAAGAAGGATACGGTAGAATGGAAAAGAGCCTGGAAAACTATTCGACGATCGGACCGAGCCAAACAACAAAGAGAAGCAGAACTCCTGTTACAGCAAGCGGGGTTAGCTAAAGACACACCCTGCGGCATTCCTGAAATGCAAAAGTTGCAAGACGTCTTGGCTCCATGTTACACCTTGAAAGTTCACCCTCAAGAAGTGCGCGGACCTCTGTTGTTTCGAGGTCAAGATTTTAAAGACGGAAAATACATTCACGTCTATCATCACGATGAACATTTTGATGCCATTACCAGTATCACTGGATTCCTGTCATACAGTTATTACTGTGAGAAATGTGACTATGGCTATAACAATCGAGAGCAACACAAGCATTGTGGATCAAAATGCTCAGGATGTTTAGCTTCTACACCCTGTCTGGACGAAGGACAAGAACGAGTGCATTGCTCTGTTTGTCAGCGCACGTTTGTCAGTCCTGCCTGTTACCAACAACACCTAAAGACGCAAGGTTCACGGCAGAAATGTGCTTGTCAGCTCTTGAGATTGTGCCCTACTTGTGGACAAGGCATACGTACCAACAGTGCCAAGGTGCACGTCTGTTCAGGAAAGAAGCGATGTCACATTTGTCGCCAAACCGTGGACTTGGAACACCAATGCTACATTCAAAAATACCATTCCAAACATGAAGAAGAAGAAGAGAATGACCAGAAGAAGAAAGGGAATTTCATCTTTTCGATTTCGAATGCATGCAAGAGACTGGCATTCACATTCCTAATTTCTGCGTGGCTCACCGAGCGTGCGAGAAGTGCATCCAAGAGCCTATCTTGACTCATTGCCCTTACTGCAGCAAGATTCCTGGAGGACGTGAAAAAATCTTTCGGGGATCGAACACACTGGCCGATTTTGCCCAATGGATCTTAAACCCTATCGACGAGACGTGGAGCCAAGAAGATATCGAACGTTACGGAGATTGTCATCGCCATGCCACGGTGATGGCTCACAATTTCTCGGGATACGATGGACAATTTCTGTTGAGATACTATACGGAACAAAGTACCGAACGTCCGAAAGTAACTTTGAACGGAGCCAAAATCATTTCCATGCAAGTGGGACAAGTACAGTTTAAAGATTCAATGAGTTACTTGGCTATGCCTTTGAGCCGCATGCCTAAAACGTTTGGCATGACAGAAATGGCCAAAGGCTATTTTCCACACTTTTTCAATACCGAAGCCAATCAACACGCCGTTCTACCCCATTTGCCTGAGGCTCACTACTACGACCCCGACAACATGCGTACCGAACAACGAGAAGCTTTCTACGCATGGTACCAGATTCACGCTTCGGACCCTTTTGACTTTCAAGAAGAAATGTTAAAATATTGTCGTTCCGACGTAGACATTTTACGTCGCTGCTGTGGAAAATTTCGAGAACTGTTCATGGAACACGGAGGATCGATCCTTTGAA
>JAECUM010027872.1:0-15300 GCA_016617855.1 Megalonaias nervosa | reverse complement strand
TATATAACTTGAGTGTATATTCTGTGGTCAGGAAACATACTATATTTCATTTTGCAAGTATCTCGTTTGCCTCTTCTGTTTTTGTCTTCTGTCTGCTTTAGGCAGGCTTCCTGTTCACGTTGTAGTGTATCATTCATTTGTCTTCCTTGCGACAATGTATTTTTTTCTCTGAGTGTGTTAAAATCGCCCATCTCGTTTGCTTTTCACATGCTGTGTCAAATCTAAATGTCCCTCGGTGGGTGAGGACAATAGTAGTACTGTTTAGGCATGCTAAGACAATTTAAGTAATGAAAAAGTTAACTGACTGTTATGGACTATTGTTACGGACTATTACTAAGAGCTACCATTGTTACCATGTAATCCCGAATACCATTCCGGTTTAGAACTTGGGGTGTTAAATAAATGTATAAAACACAACTGCAGCTTTCACCTCTGGTGACCTCGTATTATCTTGTTAAACCTAAATTTTAAAAATCAATATAAGTATTACACGCGTTTTAAGAAATTGCCGATAGATGGAACATGCAGCCCACCCTTGTTTAAGTTAGAGGTTGCTATAGGTTTCATTTTATCAAGCAAGGTCATATCCAAGAGTGGAGAACACCAAATAGGGGTGAATGATACATATGTGTGATTTAGTTTGCTTTATTCTGGCCTCGATTCTAATATAAGAATGCATATTTTCTGACTGATGCAATTCTGAAGTATCATTAACTGTTAACAAGGTAGATCAAAAAAAAAAAAATAATAATTTAAACAATGTTGTATAACGACTCCTCACTGTCGTCGGCCACTTCCCTCTCCCGATTATTGTTGTTACACAACCATGACAGTCGGGAAGCGGCGTGAGTGAAGAGATTGATGACTCGACAGTTGCAATGCCTGTTCTAATACCAAGATTGTCAAGACTGCTCATTTAGGAGCCAGAGTAATTTTGACAATCAAGAGCATATTGCTATGTGCCGGACGAATAGAATGATTACACAGTTTAAAGATATCGAACATATGCAAATCAATGAGCGCAGGCGTTGCAAAATCACATCACAAAGATAATTTGACATTTTTTACACAACATAAATATTTAGAAGAGAAATATTTATTGTAATATTGCTAGTTAATTCAATCAGTGATGAAAACTTCGATGCATGATTTAACGATTCCAAAAAGACTGAAAACTTGTTATAGCTACGTAAAATTCCAAATGACACACACCCGCACTTTACAGATGTAGTGATTGCAATCACGTATTTTACAAGTTGTGTAATACAGCTACAAAAAAAAAAAAGAAAAATATATATATATATATATATATATATATATATATATATATATATATATATATATATATATATATATATATATATGTATTATGAATTAAGGTTAAAAATGCAAAACTGTAGGCGCTCATAAAGGATGATGAAAAACATCTTCTCTCAACATGCACAGATACATGCATTTCTTTGAGAAAGAAAGAATAGAAGAGAAAAATTAGAAGCTACTTAAGATTGTGTTGAGGGTCATTTAACTGGTAATTATAGAGCTCCAATAAATACCCAATACAATTTCAATTTAAAACGTCATCATTTTGTTTATTCATAACGTTTTTGGTTATGCCAGTCATCTATTTATGACCATGCTTGTAAAAAAAAAAAAATTCGACTTGATAAAAGGGTCAGAATAATACGAAGACAATGTATTTCGTAGTAGATATGCTCGAGAAGTATTCCAAGCAAATAGCTATTAAAAGGCGATATGATTTGCAGATAATTTTGGGACTGTCGGTCAATCATTAGAGCCGGAGACTAGGAAATTGAATGGTAATAGTTTTATGTGCCATATTCAAATAATTTAGGAATATAATGTATAAAGCATACACTTTGTTTATCACATTTCTACAGTGAGCTTGGTTTAGTTTGCGATGGAAATATAAACTTATCATCGATATAATTAGAACATTTTACTGATTTGGATACGCTTCTGGTAATTTGAGAGTGAAATAAGAAGGCAGAATTAGCACAATACTACACAGCCACACCACAACAAGTAACTAATTATATGCAATCGAAGATTGTAAGAAAAAAATAAAGGTGACCCCAGGTCCATCAAAACAGATGATGACTCTCAGAATCGCAGCACTGTACGCACAGTACACCTTGGTGTGTATCTTCCATCTGACCATTACTCGACAAACACCAAGCAAGAAACTGAGTATGATGAAACAAAACTAAATTTCATTCATGAAGAAACTAAACTTAGATTCATTATGAAGTTATCCTCAGACAGTCTGTAAATTTTTATAGCACATTAACGATGACACCAAGTTCAAAGATACTAGTGGTCATTCGCCATCAATGATGTCCCTCAAACAAACAAAATAATATCGGTGCTGCAAGGACGAATGTATGGTACAGTCTTAATCAAAGATAGCATTTTATTTTTTACAGTAAGTACAATTCCGAGTTGTACACTATCTGCTACATCTTTTTCAGTGAAGATAGTGTCCATTGCTTTTTTGTCATTGCTAAGGAATACAAACTAAAACACGAATTGCTTTTAAAATTCTTTTATAGCAGTGTTGTACTTTTATACGAACTTCCATGCCTATATTGTAAGATGTTTATCACTAAACCAGACAATGCTGCATTTGAAAAGGACAGAACAGAGAAGAAAAGAAACTTTTCAGTTAGATGATCCTAGAGGAAAACCTTACTTGCAATGGACGCCGTCAGGATGCAGGCGACATTTCCCGCAATCATTGCCCTCATTACCATTTTAGAAAGTTCCTGCTTTCTTTTAGGGGCCAAAGATCCCATAACTCCAAGTGCAATCCCTATCGCGCCAAAGTTGGAAAATCCACACAGTGCATAAGTGGCTATGACTTCAGACCTCGCCTGAAATGAGTTTAACCGTATGCATCGATACATTTTCAATTATGGAGACATTTCTAAAATGATGACTAGTCATAAAGTGTATTTTTTTAATCGTCATGAAATTTCTTCATACAACATGAAATAGAATTATTTCTTAGACTCCAATGAAGATCATTCCATACAATGCTAGCTGAGAGTCATAGTAATGGTATCCTGGAGTCATCGGGTTTGGCATACTTAAGCACCTTCATTTTTCCGCAATAAACTCCATTCAGACTGAGATCATTTAAACATATATTCCTTTAGAGAACTATAAACATAAAATGTCAATGATATGATATATCTTAAAGTCACAAGCAAGTGGTGCTATGCGAGAACTTTGTGTGTTACGTCACGTGTTTCCAAAGCACTTCTCACGACTCTACTTATATCCCGTAGCATGAATCTCGGGCAAATATGCATGGCGGAGCAACATCAATATCATATAGAAAAAAATATACCATATAAATAAACATACAAAATTCAAAGACTGAACCTTAATTTAGCACTGCTAATTATGTTTTTAATTTAATCATAGTTTTATTTTGAGGGGAGACTACTCTTCTCAAAGACATAATAAATGAATTTGCAATATAACTGTTCGAACAAAATATGTCCATTAAAGGTGCTAACAAATGAAAAACTTAGACGAGCGGCATTATAAAACAACAAGACTGTAGAAGCCGTATAACCTGGTAAGAGATTACTGCGGATGCAAACACCTAAAACCTGAACAAATGGAGAAAACAAAACATATCATTAACAACAAGATAGCATATAACATTTATATACAGGGAGGTATGATGGGGTGGAGGTGGGAAAAATTTCTACAGAACAAGACAACACGTCGGCACCCCAAAAGGAAATTGGCTCAACTGAAGCCGAAGTCCCTATCAGAGAGAATCCCGAACATACAGTATGGTTTCTTGATATCAGAGTGTTTCAGTGTGCTGTACCTATCTTCTTCAAAAGAAAACAAAGCCCCACTATGCAAAGCATTGCAAAAGAAATTCCGCAAAGATACGCAAGCTGAATAGCGAAAATTGCACAAAATGTTTTAAAACAAAGGAGGTCGGTGGAAATAGCAATGCAAACGATTGCCATCTTTCAATCTGAATTCATTATATTAATGGGGGACTTCAGTTTTTACTTCCTGCGTTGTCTGAAAGTCGATTTGCTGTACACTGTATTCTCTTTAATATAAGGTAGAGGAATAAAAATAGTTCTTTAAAAAAAGAATTTCGCTGTCAGATCAAGCAAAAGTATTAATTTGGATACGGCGAGCTGGTTTTATTGACAGACACTCTGATTTGTTTATACTGCAGTGCTAATCTGAAATCCATGAATAGTCACGATATAATAAAATCCTTTATTACAGAATAGGTCATTATATGATTTTCTCTATGACGGCCAAACAAGCTCAGTTTAGATATGTCGGATATTGCCTTAACTCACCGAAATGACACCTCCTGTAAGTGTCTCATTCGTGATGTCCAGCACAATGTTATCTCCGTGCCATGACCATGGACCTGTCCCATTGAAAATTCCTGTATAGTTTCCCAACTTATGTCTGTTACTTATGAGGTCCTTCAGGACTTCATAGGCTATAAACTCGTTGGTGAAAGTTTTGATGCCGATGAGCTCGGCTACTTTTCGGCAATCTTCAGGTGCGGTGCCCATGAAGAATGCTACTGGGTATAAGATGTAGGAGCAGATGAGCTGAAACGATAGCGTAGTCAATAATTAACATTCAGAGTCAACATCATCGTCATTATTTTCGTCGTCGTTCTCGTCCTTGTATCTTTACGTCCTTCTTTTCACTCAAGCATGATGTGTTTTATTGTTAAGAAACTCTGAAGTCACATCCAAGTTAAAACCATTTCATTATCAGTATGCCGTTGTCAAACTTTAATCTATAGCCGACATATATGGACCAATATCAAAGATGTCTAAATAAAATAAATAAAACATCTATTAGCTACTTGCCTCTTAAGGATACATTTACTAAGGGCTGGCGTATATATATATATATATATATATATATATATATATATATATATATATATATATATATATATATATATATACTCTTTCGAACAGGCAACACAACTTTCATCAGTAGCACTAAATAATGAAATAACAATCATGACTGGATTAAAACCTGATGGTGTGATTCGGCAAAAGGCCGTCACCGTTACTTATAAAATATTTTCACAACCGCCACCATTAGAATCACTCGGAAACAATTTTGTTCGGTAGTTATATAAGCAAGGAGGCTTAGAAGGTTGGTAACGTCGCGCTCCTGACCCAATATGGACCATTGATGTACTTATACATTCAGACCGAATTGATTTTCCAGGACAGACACCACGTTTTAATTTTGGCACCTGCTGCTTGCCCATGGGAGACACATACATGGGAGGCAAAGAATTATTGGATATTATTAGTGCGAGTTGAATTGTAAGTTGTTCCTTTGACATACAGAACTGCCACCAAGATCTTTTTTAACGTAACAATGCGCTAGTGCACCAATGTGAATCGCTTGGTGCCCGTATGTGTTAGTGGTAGTTTCATAAGAGAATATTCATCGCTTGAAATGCAGACTATGTAAATCATATCCCTCTCCACAACTTCATATCAAAAAGACAATTTAGTTTCGGCAAACGTTTGGAAGAAGAATTCTACTTTGCTTTGAAATGCTCTTTATCATTTAACCTTTGCATAAGATGTGTACATTAAAAATTAGAACTACACCAAAATATGTTTCTTATCACTGAATGATTGTCTTTGGATACGAGATCATCATTGAAAATAAGTTTGTTGCTAATTTTATTAAGCTTTCATATTAGAAAATAATGTCTTAATCCTTTCTTGACTGAAATTTAGATGAGTTTTTGTTTTCTCTACTCTTACCAACATTATTAAATTTGATTACTACGTATATTAGTGCTTGAAACATAAAGCCCCAATACGTTTCTGACAGGAGCAGTATAGTTTTCTCACTATTGACTGGTTCGTAATCTCATAGCCAGTGCAATATCGCAAATATATCTTACAGTTGACTCACACTGCACGGAAAGATGTCAGAGAGGTCTTTGAATGAACATTTACACTACTGATCAAACCATCGCGTGAAACCGCGGAACGTGTTTGGCATATTAACAAAGCCAAAAGAGGTAGAGTGGAATAGGTGGCAGTGCTAACGGGACCAGAAGAAGAACAGTGTCTAATTCGTAAGATAGCAAAAACAATAAAGATGGTGAAATTGGAGAAACTGTTGGTGTGATTGTAAAAAGGCACCGGTGTAATGGATCAAGACGTCAGAGAGACATTTGAGAAAGCTTCCAAAACAACTATCACCTGTGCATGAAACGATGAAAAACCACGACAACATTTTATAGAACAAGGTCGTCAGTGGATCTTTCAAATTCATATAGATTCCCTCATAAAGTACCCCACGAATGGAAACATTATGGATCACTGACCGACATATGACCCAGGTGGATATTTAAATCGATTACCTGGTACAAACAAGACGTTCGCGGTGCCTGTGAAAAAAAATACTTGATAGATATAAATTATTAATGAGGCCTCATCGATTTGTCAGCGGTTGCCCACCAACAATACCATGGACTCAGGTACTTTCGCGCGTTGATGAATGGACGTGTTGAAGATATTGAAAATGTGTATTACGACACCGATGAAGATTTCTGATGCATTTCCTGTTGAAACACTTCTCGTTTGACATGAAATAAATGCTGCTATGCAGCGTGCCGTTACAAATACAACTCTGATCATTACCTCTATGAATACGATGTTATCAACGAAACAAGAATTTAATGTCACTTTGTAACAATCACCGTTGGGAAGGTCGCAAACTCAAAATCGCATTGCTGTAGTTGGGCGTTTATTCCAGTTGGCCTAATATCCGATCGCTGCCATTGGTGGACTTGGTGCAAATAACCTCTTTGTGTCTTCATCAGACTGTGGCGCCACCTGGAATAATACTGAACTTCCGGCTCGCGTGTACGACTGGAATCGGTCAAAGAAGAGATACGACAGAGAATCACATTGATTACAGGCAAAGACTCTAAAAACTGTATGCATGAACATGAGGCCCCACTCAGCTTTGTCATTTCAAATCGAATCTGCACCATATGCAGCTGATATCACACGGTCGTCAATAAAAACATTTCTTGGTTTTCCCGAAGTTATTCTCGGTAACAAACAGTTTGTACGCATGATATACCATAATTTTCATGATTATCTCAGCATTCAAATCAATTTAACCAATGATGCCATCAGTGGCTGTTATGATAATGGAGTTTTACAAACGTAGCCTGTTAAGGTTACATACTGATTGTGTTTTGCCCAGCGTTTAAAACATGTGATTAGATATCGATTATTCCCAGTCACCTATGTGTCTTCCATGTCATAATGGTCGGTCGATACATAATTCGTTTTACTCGTGTGGACCAACACGAGCACATAGCAGATCTCCATGGGCAAAAATGGCAATACAACTACCCATTAGCGATTGAATTGACATTTCTATATAATGACAATTGTAAGTGGACGTGTGATACCAGTGCGTGTTGTTAAATACCCGTTTATAGGGCATACTACATAACTGGCCTTGGTGGTGATGTCTGCGGATTGTTTACATACCCTCAACAGTTGCCTACAGCCTTATCTTCTCCCGGTGCACTAATAGCTAAACAAGTTGCAATGCGAGTAATTGAGGGAATCAAAAACTTTGATGTGGAAAGCGTTCAATCGTTCGAGATCGACTACAGCGATTACTGACGCGACATCTAAAGGCTGAAGCAAAAGCAATTACACGACCATCAACGACAAAAATGGCATCCTCGATTGATAAGATCCTTATGAAGCCGCTCAACAAGGTATAACTGATTCAGCTTTTGCAGAACCGATGTGAAAATCGGGGCTTCTAAAAGGTATTAGATAAAACAAAGAATATATAGTTTCACTATTGCCTAAATAAAAGATGCATCCGATACCGCGTTTGATACTGGTGCGCCTGTACTGATGAATCAAAGCAAAAGTGATTTTTAGTATTATTCGTACCCGGCTAGTTCCCATGATCAGCAAAAAATAGAACTACACGTGCAGAACACGGTTATGCTTTTCCTTCCAAATGCTGGCTTTCTTGGACATTTATGGAAAATGATACGAAACGACGAAGCTCTTTACGATGATGATGCTCGAATTGGATTCTTCAACAACAGAATCGTAACGTTGTTCAACAGCTGACTTGATTATATCAATGAAAAGGAAATCGAAGTAATTCTCATCAACGTTGACATTGCCACAACGATTCTAGGACTCGCCAGCTGCGGTGATCATTGCTCAAGATCGGATGGCCCAACTATAATGAAACGCCCGCATTAATTATTGCCAACAACACTATTAACCTTGAATTTCTACAGTGTCGACTAGAACAGCATAGGGACTGATTGAGGATTTCGTGCCCGACTCCTCTCAGTCATATATTTGGCTTTTGCAGACTTGACCGTATGGTTATTGTTGGAGCCAAACACACAGTGATATCATTTTGGAAGAACAAAGCCAAAGCTGCAAATTGGCGTGATGTAGGTGGTGCTCTTAATAATGTTGTGTTATCAACATTAACGTTGTGGATGCCTGTGGTAACCACTTCGCTGACCAAAGAAAGCCATAAAAAGGCGCCCAATCATTGACTGTACCACCAGGCAAGAAGCTCTCGGGGATTGTTTTTACAACGAGAAAGTGTAATTCACCACTGAATCCATCCGGTCACCTTTTCAAAGAAATGTTCTACCAATATCAACTCAGCTAAGACAAATACGATCTCGACTGTTATTCAAAAAGGACGCACTTGCCTGTTCTTGGGCGAAGAAGAGAACGATCGTTTCAGTCATTATTTATGGCGTAATGAGCATGGTTTTATATGAACGTGGTGTTAGGCTCCAAAACGTACAATTGCTGTAAATTTACATATATCACAAGTATATATTTTCTATGATTGATTGACAGATATACTAGTACAAAAGAGTACATGAAGCCGAGGAAAAACTGCAAGATGAATAACCATGAACACCGCGTTGCTCATAAAATCCAAGCGCGTATGTCTTGTCGCCATGCACTTTGTCGAATCGCCGTGGCAACAACCGTTGGTCCCAGTGTGACGAGAATTGCACAACAGCAACTATTATAGGAACACCAATGTCGGGGCTATATTGATCCTAACCGGTGGGGCTGGCGGTACTTGTACAATAATTTCGTTACGGCTGCATTGGCGAATACGTGTCTCTTTAGAACTTCTTGCTGCAGCACAAAGCCGTTCAGTACGATTAATAGACTCAACTAGTTGTCTATTGTGGATCAAATAATTAGCACGGCCGAGATCGAGATCGTTTTAATGAATATGAAAAGCCATCGGTGATTCCGCTCACAGATACGGAACCGAAACGTTAGCTACCAGAAACAGGTGGCGGATCTACAGACAGTAAAAGCTGAATACGTATTTGCCTGTGTATATTGTTCATTTTGCCAGTGTATTGACCTACCTACAGCACCTATGGCACAGAATAAAAATTCAGTTGCTCGCTCGCGTACACTGCGAAATGGCTCACCACAGGTTTGTATACACTTGCTCGAAACACACACTTGCGTGTGATTTATGGTAAAATCATCGAGTGTAGAAGGAGCTAACCTAGCTCAGCTAACAAAATCTAAAGCTGTGACATATTTACTTCGTAAAAATTACTAGGGATGTCCCATACATTATCTTTAATTGGCACCCTGATGACCTGTGAAATTTGTACTTCGTAAATATTACTGAAACAAATACCTGCATTCACTTTGGGCTCACCTTAAAAACCGACCACAGCAACTAGCCATAATTCTCAGTAACGTAAACATGATAAAACCATAGGATATGGAAAGCTTTAACCTCTATCAATACCAAAAATCTAAAACATACAATATCTCTCTACTATTTGTGCTATCTTCTCTCTCATTTGTAGATATGGATGTTATGACTGTACCTGCTTTTTATACATTTTTAATGCATTAGATCATGCCTTCTATTTGGATATTTTCGTCCTTCATTCCTTTTTGTGCATATATCCAGTTATTAGTAGGTCTAAAGCACAATGAATGCTTATTCTGGAACCAAATCCATGCTTAGCAATCTTTACTTGCCTGAAAGGATAATCCATGCACGCCGACTCTGTCTCCAAACCAAGCCAGTGTGACGTTTACAAACTCCAAAAGCGACAGAAAAGCAATGAGGTTTACAACAATGGCACCCACTAGTTTGATGCTGGCAGTGGCGCCGGCTGAAGCTGCCTCGATCAAATTACGCTCTTGTCTAATAAATAAATAAATAAAAATGTATATATATATATATATATATATATATATATATATATATATATATATATATATATATATATATATATATGTGTGTGTGTGTGTGTGTGTGTGTGTTATACATAGCTTATAGGATGAGGTAAAGCAATATAATCCAGAGAATTGGGAAAATACACAAATAATTCGGCTAACAACTGACCATAAAAATAAGCAAACAAGAAAAGAATAGACCAGCAGACAAATATTCTTAAGAACATATACATCATGGAATTTATTTTAAAACTTTATCTACAAGTTGTGTACGTTCATGGCCCAGTACTTTGGTCGCCGTTGCCATGAAATATAATACATAATGAGCTTACGATTTCCCCATCCGCGAGAAATCCCTTGATAATGCTCTGACTTGCTCCGTCTCTGGATAAGCCAGCTTGCTGATGGCTAATGAAGCCGGAGCAGACATCACCGATGCCGAAATTAGGTGGTTGACTGGCACCTGTATATGAAAAGCAAACCCATTAAACATATCAAGCCATCTGCGCATCAGGTACATGTAAACCGACCTGAACGTTACATCATCAAAACGTTACAATGAATAAACATTGAAAAAATAAAATATCAGATACGATAAAAGTAGACACAAACATTAAATATGTAGCAGCAAGAAAAATATTATAATGTCCTTTTTCCATTCAAGGGTATTTGAATGTACCATTAATGACCTTAAATTGTTGGGTAAGCAATGTATTCCATGAGCCTTTCGTAGTCCCTTAAAAATGCACATGCATGCATTAGTCATTACTTTAAGAATTAATGTGTGCAACATTTGAATTGGAAATGAAACAGAAGACATAGCAGGTTCAAAAGTGGTGTTCCTACGGATCTTAGCTCCTAATGAATTCAATATTTTTCCGTCCAGTCTGCATATATTCTTCTTTGTAATCTTTTGGCTCTTCATCGTAACGAAAAATTTCGCTTTTAAATACTACAAAGTTCACTTTTCAAAAGTATGGCATACAAGCTTTGCCTTTCATTGTCATATCATCGATTCAAATGATCAAATGAAACTGGATACATTCTAGCGGCAGGCCTACAATGGGGTAAGTACCATATGCCACGTTCGAGTAGGATCGGTCTAGCAGATATAGTTGATTTATCAACCCGTATCTTCCCATTGCCTACCCTGGCCCGTGATAGTTCATTTATTCACCCCTATCTTCCCACTGCCTTCCGGGCCCCGCCCCCAATCCACCTCTTTCCCAGTGAACTAACCCGCGATAATTACTTGGATACTATAAAGAGTCCCATCCTTTAACCGTGTATTCGAGGTTGAACCCAGGTTTAGTAATAGACATACGAGACTAAGTACAAACGCAAATAATTAATAATGCTGGTATCGTGGAGAGAAAAGGTAAAAAAGAGAAAGGTTAAAAAAATCCATAGCAAAGAGGCTCAAACTTTGCAGGTTATATCGAAAGTGATATCGCGTCAGGATGTATTAATAGACACACTTCTGGGATAGAATATAGAGCAACTGATTTCGACTTTTAAAGAATGTCTAATCTGTAAAGAAGAAATCAATTTGAAAATAATAAATGCACTTCATACTCATAAGCTGCTCTGTCTTCCAATGAATGCTTGATATATAATAATTTATATTGTAAGGTCAAGATAAAATACAATGATGCAAAATATGTGAATGCAATGCTAACAGTAAAGAACCATGAATATTGTTCGTCATTTCAGTTTCTTACGGACGCTTACCCCAAAGCCGATGTAGACCCCCAGCACATTGCCAGCAACAGTCGCAAATCCACCGGTCATGACGGCATGTAATTCAGATTTTGTCATATCTTGTAGAAATGGGCGAATCATCAAAGGGGCTTCAGCCTGCAAGAATTAATTTATTAATTTAATAATAATAATAATAATAATAATAATAATAATAATAATAACATTCGTGTTAAATAAGGAGTGAGAAGAAGATAGTGTATATATATATATATATATATATATATATATATATATATATATATATATGATGTCTGTATGTAGTTTGTTTTCCACCAGTCTGGTTGTTGTGTCCAGGAAAACGTTTTCCTGGACACAACAACCAGACTGGTGGAAAACAAACTACATACAGACATCTACTCGAAACCAACCGACAAACACCAGTATCTCCTCCCAACCAGCTGTCATCCAAAACACTGCATTAGGAACATTCCATATAGCCAGGCTCTGAGGATACGCAGAATTTGCTCCGACGATGAAACATTCCTAGAAAGGTCTGAAGAGCTATCTAAACATTTAATTTACCGAGGCTACGACAAAGACCTGATTGCGGAGGCGACCCAAAGGGCCAAACAAACAAACCGCGATGACTTACTAAAATATGGAAAGAAGGAAAAGGCTGATAGGATACCATTTATCCTGAAATACCATCCAGACAACCCCAAAGTAAGTAAAATCATCGCGAAACACTGGCCCATTGTGGAATCGTCGGACGTACTAAAGCTAATCCTTCCGAACAAACCTGTAGTAGCCTACCGGAGACCAAAAAACCTCAAGGACATCCTAGTCAGGGCGAAGCTAACGCCAATCACTAGTCAAGACCACTCTAGTCAATCTGGCCCCTGTGGCGATAAAAGATGCAAAACCTGTCAACATATGATAGAGACCAGGACATTTACTAGCACAGTGACTAGAGAAAAACTAAACATACATGGTCCAAACAAAATGTGCAAAACAGAGAATGTAATTTATCTCATCACATGTAAGATCTGTAGCCTTCAGTATGTCGGAGAAACTGAAAAGCTACACAAAAGGATCAACCTTCATAGATCTGATTGGATGAAAAAGAAGCTGTACAGAAGCCCGGTCGCAGAACACTTCTCCTCCTTTGGCCACACTTTCAGTGCTATGACACTTACCGCAATTGCTAACAACCCCAACTGGAGTTCCGAAACCAGGAAGGAAAAGGAATCTTGCTGGATACGCTGCCTCAGAACATTGAAACCAAGCGGTTTAAGGCAAGAAGACTAGAAAATGACAGCCATGCACAAGTGGAATTATCCTTTGCAGCCGACACATTTTCTTTTCAAAACTTTTCTAATTTTTCTTAGTAGCCTTCAATTACTACTATAAGAATGAAATATCCGGGATATAATTTCGCTTACATAAATGTACACAAAGTAATAGATGTCGCTATGGCTCATCGATTTCTAGCTTAATATAAATATTTTCCAGTATCCGCAACAAGTTGATATAGGCTGGTTGAGACATAATACATTTAAAGGTTTAATTCATGTAGAAACGGCCATGCAGAGTTTTGCAAACACAACGGTTTTTGTGTTTTATTTGTTTGTTTTGTCTATGTTTTGTATATCCCTTTGAAAAAGACTCATTAAGAGTCGAAAGCGCTCAGGCTAGTTAGATACTAGTTTTGCACTGTTCGTCGTCAGTTTATTACATTTATATATATATATATATATATATATATATATATATATATATATATATATATATATATATAGTACGTCGTTCAAGAGAGTGTCAATCCGAAAAGCATCCCAAAATCACTGGAAAAGGTTTCACTAGTTGGGTCATTGTTGATCAAATCTGCTTCTCATATCATGGTTCATTTGCAACTCTCTTGGTTACAAAGTGCCCTCCTCTCCAAAAGCAGCTCAACTTGAAAACTTATGTTGGTGTTGTTACGTATATGTAATTAAATTGCTTGTGTGTTAGTTTTAAATTCTTTTTTATTTTATTTTGTCTCATTACATTTCATTGTCATGATAATTTTCATGGGATTTGATATTTTTGAAACATTTCAGTCTTCTGTTTTGACCTGATTAGAACGCAAAATATTACTTTATCACTATTTCTAGCACACCTTGGTTCAGACGTTTGTAAACATTAAGCGAAAACGATTGGCTATTACCAAGATCATGTTCGGCCCACGTGTTAGCTAAGTTGCAAACAGCATTTCTTTTTTATTTATTTTCAGCGTGAGAATCTGATTCTTAGATAGGGCTATTCTAAGCTACGTGTAAAATGGCATTTTTTACTGCGCTGTTCAAATTAGTGATCACGTAGCCAGGTCACGTGAGCCACCATATGATCTAAAATCTTGGGTTAAAACAGACGTTTCCTAGTATATTTTACAGTCGTATCTCACACCTTTAGAGCTCAAGGTGTTTTTTATGTTGATGCCAGTTGATTTAGACTTCTTCTATTTTGTGGATTTAATAATTTATATTCTTTAGAAAAAAAACACAAGTGCTTCTCTTTATAAAAATTCTGGGACAAAGACATTTAGTAGAAATTTATTCTGGAATTCTAAACGTGAACATTATAAATTGTGATTCAACGAGGAACTGTTGTCATCAGTACAACGACCTCATCTGATGTCATCGCCTTCCATATTGGAACTTCATCGAGATTTGAACCTGGATTCAATTAGAACTGTTTAGTGATAGGACTTATATTTTTGAATTCTAGGATTAATTTTTGGATTATATTCACAAACCGTAAGTCATATTTCATATTTTTACCTTGTTTTCTAGGGAAATAAATTATTTTGTTAAAACTTACAAAACTTGTTGGCTTCACTCTTTTCTTTTGTTACCTTTGTACGAGCCTTCACGTAACAGTGTAAACATACCCGATTCTATAATTTTCTTCGAGACATATGCATCGAAAATGCATCAGTTTCATTAAGAAATAAAATACCACGCTTACTATTTAGATATATCCAACATTACACCGATTTGAAAGCCGAGAGAGAGAGAGAGAGAGAGAGAGAGAGAGAGAGGGGTTTTAAACTTTGTTTTGGATTTTTTCTGATTTTACCCTGGGGTATTTTTTGTATATCATTCGTTATCAGGCTTGTGACATGTATGAAATATTGCCCTCTTTTTCTATATTTCATCATAACTTCATTTTTTAGGCATTTAAAGATAGGTTTATCCTTATATTAGTTTGGGTGATATTTATGTGCAGGAATGATGACTGA